>OMMV01234337.1:0-15259 GCA_900302635.1 Chatrabus melanurus | reverse complement strand
CTGTCCTGTGTGAGGGACAGGCTGTCCCTCTCTCTCCTCATTTTGCTTTTTAAAATAATCAGCGATAGACCGCTTCATTTGTGGAAGTTTTAGCGAAACGCTTGTTGTCGTGAAGTTCTGTCTGTCTTTGCTGTGTGATGCGCACACGCGACGGCGCGCTGTCTTCAGAACGGGAGAGTGCAGGTGGAGGAGGAGAAGCCAGTGAAAAAGAGGGCGACTTTCAACCACAATGTCTAATACAGCGTCCGTGTTAGAGGGAGCATTAAAACATGTGCACTCGCACGAACGCGACCAGATGAAATTCTTACTCGCACACGCTGAAAAAAAGGTCGCATATGCGACCATTTTGGTCGCAGTCTCGAGCCCTGCAGATAGATAGTTATTTTAGAGATGTGGTTGTGGACCGATTGTTTCCCTGGGTGGTTGCCATCCAGGACCCAGGGCGGTTCCATGGTGTCATGGATGCAGCGAAGCGTAGCATGAGCGCATGCTCCCAGACTTGACTTGACTTCCTGAAATTTGACAGAGTGATTTTTGTCTTATATTAAGTATAATTAGTTACCTCCGATGTGGCAGGTTTGAGGCCGAATGTGAAGCGACTGGGATGAGAATTGGTACCTCCAAATCTGCAACAATGGTCCTCTGTCAAAAAAGGGTGGATTGTCCCCCCTGGGTCAGGGAGAGTTACTGCCCCAAGTGGAGGAGTTCAAGTATCTCTGGGTCTTGTTGACGAGTGGGGGTAAGATGGAGCGTGAGCGCTACAGACTTATCGATGCTGCATCTGATGTCCTGCGACGCTGTACAGGACCATTGTGGTCACGAGAGAGTTAGCTCTTTCGTGACCGAGGCTCTCGATTTACCAGTTGATTTATGCACCTATGGCCATAAGCTTTGGGTAATGACCAAAAGAACAAGGTCACAGATAAAAGCGGTAGAAATGAGGTTCCTCCATCAGGTATCTGGACTTACACTCAAGGACAGGGTGAGAAGGTTGAATATCTGGGAGGGTCTCGGAGTAGAGTCGCTGCTTCTTTGCAATGAAAGGAGCCAGCTGAGGTGGTTCAGGCATCTGGTAAGGATGTCCCCTGTTCGTCTGGAGGTCTTCCAGGCACGTCCAACTGGGAGGAGCCCCCAGGGAAGACCCAGGACATGCTCAGGGGATTATATCTCCCAGCTGGCTGGGGAACGCTTCCGGATCCCCCAGGAAGATTTAGAGGATATAGCGAAGGATAAGGAAATGTGGGCTGAGCTGCTTGGTGTACTGCCACCGTGAACTGGACCTGGATAAGTGGCAGAAAATGAATGAATGGGACAAATATACGTGGCAGGATTTTATGGGTTTTTTTGCAGTGAACTCCACCACATCAAATTTATACGTGTTGCCTGTTATTGTTGGAGTTATTAGACTCAACACCATATATCAGAAAAAAAATCAGTGTCTTTTGGTGATCTTTGGAGGATCCTTGGGAGCGACTAGAATGACTTTGTGTGAAATCAATGGTTCTGGGCACCACGGAGGTGTAGTGGTTCGTGCTGTTGCCTCACAGAAAGAAAGTCCCAGCTTAGCTTCCGACCTGGTCCTTTCTGTGTGGAGTTTGCATGTTCTCCCTGTGTTTACATGGGGTCCCTCCAGGTGCTCCGGCTTCCTCCCACTTCCAAAGACATTGAGGTTTGGTGAATTGGCGACTCTAAATTGACTGTAGGTGTGAGTGAGTTTGTCTTTCTATATGTGACAGTCCTACGACAGACTGCCGGCCTGTCCAGAGTGTACCCTGCCTCTCGCCCAATGACCGTTGGGATAGGTTCCAGCACCCCCCCCCATGACCCTTAATTGGAGTAAGCAGATATAGAAAATGAATGAATGAATGACTGGTTACTTAGAGAGACTCGGATGAGGAGTACCACTTGCTTTGTGAGGTAACATCAGCTACAGCATTACGGCCATAGGGACCACTTCCCTGAGCATGATCTACAGTGCAGATGCCTCAGTGTTGAGGACACCAGCAACTTGAAAAGTCCAAGGACACGCCCACTTATCACCTAGATGGCCACTTTTTAGAGGTGGTGATGGAGTAGTGGTTTGTCTGGTTGGTTGCCGACCAGGACCCAGTGCAGTTCTGTGGTGGATGCAGCAACATAGAAAACCAGTGCATGCTCCCAGACCTGACTTGAATTCCTCAGTGCAAAAACATGCTGTAGTCAGGGGACACACACACACACACTACTATACTGCTTTATCTTTATCAAAGTGAATGTTGTTCATAATTTTATCCATTTAAATTCTTCCTTGCAGACATGCAGCAGCTCTTAGTGATTAAAGAAGACGTTTTCCCTATGCAGCAGGAAGGGAATCAAAGTCTGGCCCAGAAGGACTCAGGGCCTCCAAAAATTAAAGAGGAACAGGAGGAACTCTGGGTAAGTCAGGAGGGAAAGCAGCTTCATGGGCTGGGGGAGGCTGATAACACTAAGTTCTCTTTCTCTGTTGTCTCTGTGAAGAGTGAAGATGAAGAAAAACAACATTCATCACAGCTTCATCAAAGCCCAAGAGATGAGAGCACAGAAGTGGAGCTTCCTTCCAACAACTCAACTGAACACAGAACACTGAAGATAGAAGCTGATGGAGAGGCCTGTGGAGGATCACAGCCAGCCAGAGACTCAGGTCCATGCAGTCATTTACAACCAGATACTGATGGTAAGAGTTCTGACTTTTCTTTTCTTTCCTCTTTCTTTATTGGGGTTCTGGCATGTCAACAGTTGCATCAGTTCAAAAATATGTACAAAAAACCCATTTTTCATAATTTGAGCTTTAAACCTTAACAAAACACTAATAAAAGTCACAGCCTTATAAACACATTACCAAACACACACACACAAAAGAGAGAAGAAAAAAGAGCCATGAAATAAAATTAAATAAATAAAATTAAATCAAAAATACACACACAGCACCAGGACAACATAATTATATCTAAGGTTCTTGGATGTGTTTTAATCAATTCAAATTCCATCAGGTAGATTGAGGTTCAATCCAGCGGAGTCCACCATGTCCACGACCGGTTGCCATATCTTAATAAATCCCTCAGTGTTGTCATGAAGGGCATAGGTATGTTTTTCCAGAGGGAGTATTCTTAGTACCTCCTTATACCAATCGTCCAGTGTGGGGCTGGTTCTTGAAATCCATAACTGTAAAATAGTCTTTCTTGCTGTATATAAAAGTATTCCGATCAGTTTAGCATTGTGACTGTCCCTTGCACTGTCCACTTTAGCTGCCAGGATACAGTGTAGAGGTCACAGCTCCAATTCGTATCCAATCAAAGTGATCAACTCCTCTTTCACTTCTCTCCAAAACGTTTGTATCTTAACACATTTCCACAGCATATGTGCATATGTGCCTAATTCTAACAGACATTTAGGAGACCCTAGACCAAGTCTGCCCCTCAACAACGGTGTACAATGCAGTCTGTGTACAATTTTAAATTGTCTCTCTCTGTCAGTGTTTGAGCTACGAATAGTCAGTCTATTTTCTATAACTGATAACCACATATTTTCTTCTATCTGGCATTCCAAATCAATCTACTAAACAGCCATTTTAACAGATTACCTTAAGTAACTTCAGTTGAATTTCAAACCATACCAAAATTCTGAACTTGCAAGGTAGCTTTGGAGATGTACTTTGTAAAATTGGCTGATGTAATTAGCATTTTCAAATTAAATATTAGGACATATAATACCAATAATCTACATATTATTAGCTTAAAAAGCCCAGTGAATTAAGCAACTCCATAGTAAAGTACACATTGCACATTTAATGATCCCATTTTGGTGTACAAACCCTCAAAAATGCAAACCCATCTCTCTCATGGTTTTCAAAATAGTTAGTAAAGCATAACTAAATTATATGTTTATTCGACATAAACCATTAAACTATTCAGTTAAATAAATATTTTCTTATTTTCGTTGGTATTTTTGTCATATACAGATATACAGTGATGATTACAGGTTAATATTTCCATGGTTTGTGTTTTGATCACATTTCTTGTTCTGCTCTCTTGGTTACTTGCATGGTTTTCCTTGCATCTCTTATTCTGATAGGCCTGTTCCTTGTGTGTTTTGCATTGGTTTCACTTCCTGTCCACGGGCTTTCAGTTTCATGTGCGTGCTCACTACCCCTGTTGAATGAGTCATGCACTATATAGCTGTATAGCCCCTCACTCCAGTGCCAGATTGTCTTGCTTCCATGCCTGCTTTCTCACGTTCTGTTTCTGTGTTTGACCTCTTCTTGCCGACCCACATTGCCTCCTTGTGTTCCTCGAGCCTAGCCTGCCAATTCCTGAGTTGTCTACCAAGTGTGTTTGATCTCTGTGTTTTGACCATTTATCTGGATCATGCATTTGCTGCTACGCTCACGGACACTGTTGCCTATTGGACTGTCTTCCTGTGTATTGAACTACCGCCTGTATCAACAACAACTCTATCAACCCATTTCCACACAGACCATATTTTTGAACCGACTGTTCATCCTGTGTTTTGTGACTGCCACAGTTCCTTCAGCTACTAATAAAGACTGTTAACTTTTCTTCAATGTGGTTCTCTGCTCCAGGGTTCTTTGTTGTACCAGAATTGCTACAAACATGTGAATTGATGTTGTGCATTGTTAAGTCTCTATCTGATTATGCGATACGACAAGAGTTGTGTCTGATTCCTGTAGTGGGGGAGATCTCACAGACTGGGAGTGAGTCTATCTTCCTTCCAAATGGATGAGCCTTGTTATCACTAACATTATGAAAAATTCCTCCTGTTGTGTGGAAATGAATCATAGGCTAGCGTGAATGTTTTTTAAATAAATATTGACACCACCCCCCCACCCCCAACACACACACGCACAAGAAGTAGTGAAAAACGCCGGTAACCTAAATAGCTAGTCTGTTGTTCACCTTCATCGAAGCCTTGAGTAATGCTACCATCAATGAAAAGGACATCGTTCATATTGTTGCAAATTTACTATCCACTCCATTTTTAAAAGTAACTTTTAATGAAAAGCTGGAGATCTACACCAGGGCTTAATTTGGTGGGGAAAACCAAGGGTTATGGGAGGCATTTAAAGTTCAGGATTTACACATGTTTTCAAGTCGTGTGATCATCAAAGTGTAAGTTAATCAAAAATCTAATAGGCTGACGTGCCAATATAATCATATTATTTATCCGGGTCACAATCATGTGACTGAGCACAGTAACAATGTGGCTGAGCATAACAATGCAGTTTGAGTTAATAGTGACAACAACAGTAAACATGTAATAAACTGTATAAAAGAATTTTATAAATGTTTCAAAAACAGTTTAGAATTTTGTCTGAATAGGATAATATTGTAGCATGTATCAATTTGAAAAGTTTATAAGAGGGCCAAAAACTGGCCATGTTGACAGTTAGACCACCCACTGCTCACAATGTATAATAAAGTACAAAACCACTCTGTGGACCATACCAAAAATGCAACATACCATAAATGTTTTGTACAATACACCAAATGGCATCTACATTTTTCCAGAAATTTGAAATTTGAGCTAAACACTGAAGGCATGAGGAAGTCTATAGTGTAACCATCCTTTGCCTGCCCCAGATGGCAATGTAGTTGCCAGTAATATTCAACACCAACAATTTTATGGATTCCCCCTAACCCCAAATGGAATAAATGGTTACTGAAAAGATCGTAAGTCCTTTTTTGGCCTCTCCCAGTTTCAACTTAGAGTCGCCACAGCACATCTGATACGGATCTGCATGTTGATTTGGCACAAGTTTTACGCTGGATGCCCTTCCTGACACAACTCCACATTACATGGAGAATGGGCAGGGGTGGCCTTGAACCGGGAACCTTCTGCACTGAAAGTGATTGCTTTAACCGCTTGGCCACCATGCTGAAAAAAATAAAATAAAATAAAAATAAAAATAAAAAAAATAATAATAATGTTTCAGCATTTCCATGACCCCAAAATAAAACAGATTTAAATGGATAGATTACAATAAGTATGGTTAGATGTATCACACAGCTGTTTGTGTGATTAATGACAGTAATGACAACCATCCTGTAAAAGCTTGTTATACTTTTCTTACACACCATAAAGTCTTCCTGTATAACAAACAGTCACTCTTCTACTTCTGTGGCCGTTCATCTGTCATGACGAGGAGCTACCCTGCAGTTCGGCCATGACCTTAAAGCAGGCGCTGAAGAGCAGTGAACCAGGACAAATGTGTGTGAGGAACCTCAAAACCAATCCGCAGCCCCATTACATATCCCCTCTTACTCCCAGCTCTAACTTTTCCATGGAGGCCGATTCCGCCCTCTCGATGAACTATTCCCTAAGACCCCTAGCTAAGAGGGGGCTGGATTAGAGGGTGAACACAGGACAGGTTTCACCATAGTGTGTGTGCATGTGGGTACAGGGTGGTTAGGATTCTGTACATAGATAGATGAGGATAATTTGCGATACAAGCATTTTCTGTTACTAAAGAAGATGAACAACCACAATGATCTCCATAAAACCCTTTCAAACTTGAACTAAATGATGTACAGTATAGAATGACCTTTAAACTGTAGCACAGTGTGAGTTTATACTTCTAAATATGCAAAACATGAGTTAAATGGAACACCATAAAAATGGGGTTTTAATTTGAAATCACAGCAGAGCAGTTTATAAATAATTAGGTGCAACAGGTTTAAGTTTTATCTTCTGTACGTAGTTTGATTACAAGTGAAACAAAAACCAAAAAAGCCAAATGGGGTTCCAGAACCACAAATGAGGCAATTCAAATAGCTGAGGCAATAATATCGAATGAATGCTTGAAACCAGCAATTTGGACCAGAACAGTTTAGACAAGTCACAACTGTAAAATGAAAATCCATCTGGAGAGACAGAATCGGGCTCAGAATTATGATAAGAGTCATGAGTTCAGTGGTCTTCTCCATCTACCTGGACCCATGTGAAACCAGGAAATCATTGGAAGATCAAAAGAACATCAATGCCATGGAAATTATGCTTCAGCAAGATTTTTGTTGTCAGTTACAGTGACTGAATTACATATACTGCTGTGCAACAGAGGATCATATCATAAAGATGCCTATGTATACAGCAGATCTTCTGCCAACTCTCAAATGTGTAAATGGTAAGGACATACTACCAGATCCCACAGTCCAGCAAAAACCATTGTAGAAGGTAAATTGTAGAGGAAAAAAGAAAAAAAAAAGGCAAAAGAAGTGGCAACATCGTGGAATGAACCAGATTGGCGCTCACCCAATCACAACTGTCACAAAGCAGGGAGAACAATAGGACCCAAACAGATCATGAGACATAATTTTATAATAAATATTTCTTGTATTTCTAATATTTCTAATATTTATTAATGAGAAATGACAAAAGACAAATTTGAATTTTGCCATCATTGGTTGCCATCAACCAAATTAGTTACATCACTGCCAGTTACTACTTATTTCTATGGTAACCTTAAGTCATTCAGTTACTTTTGCTTTTAAGTTGCCTTTGATCAATGATTGTATACTCCAGATTATTGTGTAAATGATGTGTGTAATTGTTGAATGCCATTTGTGTCTCAACCTCGGGCGTATTCACGTGTATAGTGAATTTGCACAAATAATGACCCAGAATACCATATATGACTACACACCCCGCCCATAAATGTCAGAAGTGTCCTATCAGGACATGAGCTCTGAGCTTGACATATTTCTATTTGAGTTCCACACCATCACACACAAAAAGTCAGTAATGTTTAACACAGTACACAGTGGAATTAAACAAATGGAAAAAAATAACAAGTGCTTTTAATGCTGTTTTGTTTCACCCGAGAGGGTCGGACTCAGTTGCTGAAATAAGATGCAAGTGGTTAGCACACTTGCCTCCCAATAAGAAAATCCCCAGCTCGAGGCCACATGTCTTGATTCTACTTGTACATCTCTCCTGTTTTGGGTGGAGGCAGAAAGTCATATTTTGGCCAAAGCATGATAGTTGAGCCAAAGGTGTTATAGTTTGTTTTGTTGATTGTTTGTAGGCAGTAACACAGAGTTCATTTGCCTTTGTCAGCCTCTTCCTCACTGCAACCGAGGACATGGGCATCCAGGCCCCCGAGATTCAGGCAGTAACAATAGCTGAACTGTGCTGTCCTCTGAGTCCCACATGTCCATGTTGATTAGTGTGTGCTGGTGGCAAACCCCAGTCTGTCTGGGGCTAATAGCTTATTGCACAGTGTAAATTGACAGTGTTTTCTGGAGAGATGCCAGAAGAACGGGCCCAACCAAAGGAGAAAAGAGTAGATCGAAAGGGGTGTCAGGAGTGGTGGGAGTGTCAGGGAGGGGGTGAGGATGTGGGCAGCGATGTGCATTCCTCTGAGCTTCAGGCTAATTCACCCATGATGGGTTCCCTGGCGCCTGACACCCTCCTTTGGAAAAGCTTTTTGAGCATCCTTCTGCTCTCTAGTTGCAAAACACATTTGAAACAAACCTTCAAATGTGCTAACAGGATACATTACTACAACACAGTTTTGGGTAAACAACTCTGTTTAATTGTTGATACAAAATGACAATTATGATATGGAAAAACATTGGTGCATTATTGTCCTTATTATCACCAACCACATACAGTACTTTCAATTATATTTCAGTTTATAATGGCATCATTAGCATAATACACTAAAATACACACGATTTCTAGCATTGTCCTTTAGTGTATATCAAGGTGAAACTTGGTAAAAAAGGTCACCTCACTAAAACTTTGGACATGTTTGATATTGGGCCCATTTCAATTCTAAATGTGGCCTCCAGGGAGCAGTGTCTCCGAAACATAGTTTTTCGATGACTCGATAAGGTCTTTGTGTACTGTGATTAAACTTAATACTGTAGATTACCGTATTCCTTCATTTAAGTGCAGGGACCCTAATTAGCACACATGGGGTCTTTGTGGGGCCTCTGGGTGGGAACCCTGGTGCTATTTCCAGCATCCGGGACCATTTCTGGATCAAAACACGCCACCTGGATTGCCCAGATTTGCGCCATTCACAGCAATAGTTGGCATCAAAACATAATATTAATGGATAGAAACGTACCTTTTGCGGCGTTTTACTTCAGTTTCAAAAGACTTGGGAGAGTTCCTCAGCTGAGTTGATGTCAAAAATATCCAGGGTTTCATTGCATGCATGAAGCCTTTCTTTATTTTCTGTGTCAAAATGAGGCCCGCACACACATCCCAGAAAACGTGTCATTGTGAAATGCAAGACAATTGTTCGTCAAGTTTTGGTGTCCAAATGTCTTTGTAAACGTGGAATCCCAGAATAAAGGAATGAAATTCAAATGTACCACTTGCTATTTCCACAGTTCAATGTTGTAAATCTCCCAGATTTTTGTCATTGTGATGCAATGAAACCTGTGTCAAAATGAGGCCCACACGCACATCCCAGAAAATGTGCGCTTAAAAGAATGACTTCTATGTTCAATAAAAACAATTTATTCAGCATACTTAAACGAAAGAACAGGGCATACCTTGGACAAGTTCAAGGTTGGATTGGGCGATGCAGGTTTGGGTAACAATTATCCTTGTTCCCTTCAATAAGTAGGTTCTTTCAGCTTCTCCCAATTTTAACTTGGGTCACCACAGCAGATCCAATATGGATGTTGATTTGACACAAGTTTTATGGTGGATACAACTCCACATTACATGGAGAATGGGCAGGGGAGGCCTTGAACCAGGATCCTTCTGCTTTGGAAGCAAGCGCACAAAACACTTGGCCACCTCGCTGCCCTCCTTGTTACCTTCAGTGGTTGCTTTTATTTCGTTTGTAATTTTTGTTTTCACTTCAGTTTCACCGTAGGTTGATGCAGTAATGCTCATCCCTGCATGTACAAGCAGAGTGCATGCACATTGGGAACTTGTCTATGTAAGGCGTATCTGAATATTCCGCCATAGAAGTAATAAGTCCTATATAGGCCCTGATGCCCTTGGTGCCGGTGCTTATCTCTGGATTCAGTAGCATGAAGTGGATGAGAGACTACGTCTCCCCCTGGATGGGACACCAGTCCAACGCAGGTTACTTCCCCAGTCAAGGCCAGTACCCATTTACAACTGGGTGGACTGAGACATTGTAGATTAAGTGTCTTTTCCAAGGACACAGACAGGTAGCATGAGCGGGATTCGAACCCAGATCAACATATTGGCAGGCTTTATCCACTGAGCTACCTGCTCTACGCATAAACATAAATAGATGAAAAACTCTGCACGTGCCATTAAGTCCTGCTTTTGGTGGCAATCGTTTTTGGTTGCTTTACTATAGCAATGCACCATCACAGCACCTGACCACACCTCATTTAAGACCAACATGCCCTTGGGTGCACAGTTAAGTGCAAGTAGAGTTGTTATTTAAAGAATAGAATGCGTTAGTTGGAAATTAGCAATGACACAATTTGTTTCCTTCAAAAACAGAAAGTTTCTGGTTCAAAGCCACCTGTGCCCTATTCTCCATGTATATCTGGAGTTGTGTCAGGAAGCGCATCTGGTGCAAAAATTGTGCCAAATCAACATACGGACCCATATTATATCTGCTATTTTGACCCCAAGCAAAATGGGAAAAGACAAAATAAATTTTGACGTATATGGGTTATCTGTGGAGGCTATGTACCCCAAGGTTTTGGTTCAGTTTGTTTGACTCTTTGAAATGCAACAGTAACTGGGGATCGAACCTACTAACATTTTGTTGTACAACCTGCTCAACCAATGGCTCAATGAGCTGTATGAGACATCCCAGTAATTGATGAGGTTATGCAGCCTGTGGAAACTTTTAACTTTCTACAATCAGTACAGTGCCTGTGCTTTGGAAGTCTAAAAAAATTCCCAATTATTCAGATTTGATCTAGTGGTGGTAAACCCGGTTCATTTTATTGACTCGGGTTACTCTGAGTCATTCACTAAAGTGATCCAGTTCACTTGAGTCACTTGTGTCACTTGAGTCAATGTTGTTGCCCCCCCCAAAAAAAACACTGTCGCTGTGGATTCACCCATGGTAAGGATCCACACATGCATTATTAGGTTACAGACGTTTATTTTAAAATTCCACACACCAAAAACAAACAAACACAACTTAAACACAAATAACAACAGATGGAACAAAAATGTAAAATGTGCAAATCAATTATAAGTTAACCAAAATTAAAATGTGTTAAATGTAGAACCAGAACCAAATAGAACCAAAAAATGCAAAATGTACAAAAGTTATATAAGTTGAATATATAAGAATAAAATGCAAATATAAAAATAGCAAGAAATGCAACAAAAATGCAGTGTGCAAATTAGAATATAGACTAGGAATGAAATATTTTAAATAGCTATCGAAACAAAAACAACCAAACTGAACAAAAATGCAAAATGTGCAAAAAGTATATAACTATATACATAAATATACAAAAATGCAGGCAAAAATGCATACACAAACGTGCAAAAGTAGCCTGTAAGCATTTTTGTCTGTTGTCTAACAATAATAATAATAATAATATGACTATAGTTTGTTGTTGTTTTGCTTACAATAAAATATGCTGCATTAATAGTCTAAACCACTACTACTCCTAATAATTATAATAATCATCATCATTATTCTTATCATCATCATCATTGCATGTGCATAAAATATATCAGCCACATAACGAACACCAGTGTGTTTAACCACTTGTTTATTGCAATATTGAACTTATTACTTAGATCCACCGACTGGAGTGAAGTCAGTGAACTGAATCATCTGAGTCCGCAGTGTTTCCGGTGAGTCCACTGTCTTTCCGTGAGTCCGCTAACTCGCCTTGTGTACTTAGCAGCAGCCAGCCAGAGGACTCATAGGATCCGGGTTAATGGAGACCTCGGACTCGAGGTTCCTGAATCAGTACAAAGATCCAAATCATTAACCTGGGTGATTCAGGAACCGACCAGCTCTAATTTTATCAAGCCATGAAGCTAAAAAGGTGCGCTTCTTGTTGTCAGAGAAACCTCAAGCAGTGTGTCTGAGTTAAAGTAACGTGAATTATCAGTTGTTTCTTTATGGTATGTTTAGTATCCATGTAAATTTGGCAACGTTTTGAATATACCCGTAGCAGGAAGCAATACTTTGATTGGTCCAGCATATTGTACTCACATACTAAAATGTGATGGCAATTTCATCCGACAAAACTCATTTGCCGTATGAAACTCATTTCAAATATTTTGGTGTGAAATGCTATTTTGTATTACCATGTAACATACGCATATGAATCTTTCCTCTCTGTAAAGGCATTTATACAGTGTAGACACTACATTTATCCATAGGCGGATCCAACAGAATAAAGCTGTTGTAAAGTTTTGCCAGGCTTTTTCTCAATGGGATGTGGAGTCTGTCAGTTCAATGCTTAAGCTCTGGTAGGAAGAACAACAAAAGGGGTTAATGTAATCCATTTCATTGGTGGGGGCCTCTAATAACTGGTCTCTCCCTGCGTCTCCATTGGCCCGCGGAGTTTCCATTGTGCTGGCTGGTGCAGGTGTGGGACATGCTTTGTTGATCATAATCCCCCAGGCAAGTGGAGAGGCTTTGAGTATGTTTGACGTTCCCCACCGGCAGGGCCTTTGCTCCTCGGCCGCCGAGCAGCCACCGTCTCCAGTGGCCGCTCATGGGATCCGACAGGCGGAAAAATAATGAACAACACCTCAACCCAGAGCTGACCTGGCTCCAATTCACCAGCTCCACACGAGGGGTAAACGAACCACTTAATTGAGCCTTCGAGGATCAAATCATGCTAAGGACCCCCCCAAGCCACCCCACAACCACCCGGACACAACCCATCAGGATGTTTTCCAACACCATTAACAGCCATTCAAGAAAAAATAAAAATAAAAACAGGAACATAAACTACTCAAATTATTTCACAAATGTTTAATTTTAGAATCACCAAAACTACTTGAAAGATTGAAATGTTTTTTTTTTTTATATTTTGAATGTATTCTATATAGCCAGTACTGCTGCCAGTCTCAAATAATTTGCTGCTGCCCAGAGACTTTTGTCACAGATGACATCACAACAATGACTTACAGATGAGGACAGTAAACAATTACAAGCCAACCACATCTAACCCATCAAAAGGCAAAGTTCCAACATCTGTTATGATTATTATTATTATTGTTGTTGTTTGTATGGGACTTCCAGCGGATAATTTCGAAGTGCTCTACATAATAAAACATCAAAACACAAAAGTTAAAATGTTCTAAAAATTGTAAACATCTATAAAGGCAAATTAAAAGTAAAAAAAAAAAATGACGTAGTATTAACCAACAAAATTTTAACTTAATTTAAAATGCTAATTATGAGCAGCAGAAAACAAATATGCTTTAAGATTTATGTTAAAACATTCAACAGAAGTGCACTTTCTAACATCCACAGGCAGACTGTTCCACAAAATTGGAGCATGACAAGCAAAAGCTCTACAGCCTGCAGACTTCTTCTTCACTCCAGGAACAAAAAACCTGCACCCTGAGGCCACAGGGCATGAGAGTTTACATAAGGTTTGATAAGTTCTGTAAGTTAAGTGGGTGAACATCCAAATAGAGGCTTATGAGTCAAAAGTAAAACCTTGAAATCTGTTCTTCCAGTACATTCACAGGCAGGCTCACATTCACAACTTGCAAGGTGCTCAACTGTACATCTGGAGGAATGTGGATTTAAGTATGTTGCTTAAGGGCACCTTATTGAGTTTCCTGTTGGATAGGGAATTGAACTGAGGATCCTCTGTTCACCAGATCACCTCTTGAGCATCTAGAACACCACCTTCTCAAACAGACGTGCATTTGCAGGTCATAAGCATAACAGTAAAAATTAATTCAGTGACTACGTATAATCTGACAAAGATGTCCTGGACAGAGGTGTATGGCGACTGTGATACATTTGCAGGAGAACGAAGGTCCAAGTCTTTGGGGTCCTGGTGCTTCCTGTTTTACTGTATGGTTGTGAGACTTGGATGCTGACTAGTGACCAAAAGTGATGGCTTGATGTCTTTGGTACGAGGTCTCTTTGGAGGATCCTTGGATACTGCTGGAATGACTTTGTCTTCAGCGAACGGTTATTTAGGGAGACTCAGATGAGTAGTATTGTTGCATTGTGAGAGAACATCAGCTATGACATTTTGGCCATATGGCGCTTTTCTCTGAGCGTCATCCAGCACGTACAGTAGGTGCCTCAGTGTTGAGGACCCCAGCGACTGGAGAAGGCCACACTTACCCTGAAGAGGTGGGGATGGACCAGTTGTCTGCATGAGTGTTTGCCATCCAGGACCCAAGGTGGTTCCGTAGTGTGTTTGATGCAGTGGCGCATGGAACCAGCACATGCTCCCAGACCTGACCTGACCGTAGGAAAGGCAATTATTATTATATTACCATTCATATTATCGTTCATATTATTATTATTGATGTTATCATTCATTCATTTTCTGAACCCGCTTATTCCAATTAAGAGTCACGGGGGTGCTATCCCAGTGGTCATTGGGCGAGAAGCAGGGCACACACTGGACAGGCCACCAGTCCATCGCTGGGCCACATATAGACAGACAAACATTCACACTCTCACTCACACCTACAGTCAATTTAGAGTCACCAATTCACCTAACCTGCATGTCTTTGGAAGTGGAAGGAAGCCGGAGCACCCAGAGGGAACCCATGCAAAGAAGGGGAGAACATGCAAACTCCACACAGAAAGGACCAGGTCGGAAGCAAACCTGGGACCTTCAAACTGTGAGGCAACAGTACTAACCACGAAGTCACCGTGCCACCCAGGCTAAGATATTTGATTCCTAATATCTTCTACTTCATGATAATAATAATAATAACTAGAACGGCACTCGGAGAGCGCAGACCCCGCCAACGCCACATATCCTGGGACCTACAATTATCCTGGATCGTAATCCGGGCGTGGATCTAGAATGCACTGATATACTTGGATCATCAAACGCTTAATAGCATTCCCTTTTGTTAACATATTGTGGATAATCCAACTTTCAGTGAAACCCATTCAATAATTAAATTGCTTTAAAAGGAATATGGATGACGGGTCCATAATTATTTAATTAGAAGAAATGAACAAAAAAATCATTCAATAATAACGAAATTATATTCAAAACGTGCTTCTGTACATGAACATTACACTGTTGTCTTGAAAATTAAAAACAAAACCATTTGTAATGAAAAAATGTATTGTTGAAATTCA
>OMMV01234334.1:4327-18487 GCA_900302635.1 Chatrabus melanurus | reverse complement strand
TTTTGGGCATTCTCGCTGTTTTTGACGAGGTTTTGGGCTGGAAAACCTTGCTGGCATCTGGCCACACTGGTTAGCATCGCTAGCATTTGCTTTAGCCAACTCCTTCACCACTAACGGAGCGAGCTGGAAAATCAAACGTTTCCCAAACCCCGTGGGGAGGAGGGCCACAACATCATGGCCACCAACAAAACTCAGCAAAGATTGTTCTTGCTCCGGCTTTAATTTCTGGATATTCGGCAGCGTTGCCACAACGGAGCGAATAGCTTCGCTCGCATCTTTCTCCGCCGCCATTACTGAACTACAACTCAAACTGGCGCACAACCTCAACGTCATCGTTCTCAGCCACTCCCTCTGTTCGCTGATTGGACCGACCAAAAATTGGTCGGACAAAACCAAAGAATATACCAAAAACCCAGACTGAGTACTGAAGGGAAATGAAAATTGAGCGGAAGTACGTAGGAGGGCGGAGCCAGGCTATACATATGTGCATGTGTGTGTTAAATTAGGTTTGAACAAATTAAGAATAACACGTAATTTAAATCTCATCACTTTGATTTATTACTTCTGACTGCATTTTTTTTAAAATAATCACATATTTTTGGATAACTTAAAATTTTATTACAGAATTGAAACTCAAATGTGATTTTATTTATTTGTTTTTAATGGCCTATCTGCAATGCCTTCACAGGCCACGGGTAGGCCGCGTCCCACACTTTGGGAACCACTGGTATAGACAATTCTCTATCTCTCTCTCACATACACACATTTTTATGTTCTGAAAAAACAAAAACAAAGCAAAAAATAAATAAATACACACACAAAAACAACACACAAGTCTAAAAAGCTCACACACAACACTGAACATCATTCTTACCTGGATGAGTGATTCACTCAGTCTTTCCTCGTCTACCTGCAGCACAATGTCCCGGATCTCTTCATAAGGCAGGCGGAACGAGCCCAAGAAAATTGCTGTTGTGATGGAGACAGAAGAGTGTTATTTCCGTTCCTTTTTTTATTTTATTTTTTATTGGACCACAGGGTTCACAGAGACATTTCAGCACTCATCTTTCCTCAGACAAAATGACCACAGACACAACTTGTCACCGGGAAAAATTAATCCAGTTTCTGCCCCTCAACAGGACAGTCTGTGTCACCCTGACAAAAAAAAAAAACTGGGATTGGAAACGTCAGCTGGAACAGTGACAGCTGACAAAGTAACATCAATTCTGCTCTACTCTTAATTAAAAAATAAAATAAAAAACCTGTCAGATAATCGTATCGAAAATAGGTCTCATTTTATTGCAGAACTCCTTGTGACAGCGGTGAAGTGCCATGGAGGAAGGCTGCGTTTTTCATTTGGGTGGATACAAAGAAATGCGACTTCCTCAGGGGACAGCCTACTGTGTGTGTGTGTCACTCTGCAGGTGGAGAGCCTACAGTGGAAAGTGGAGCTGTTGGTGGATCCAGGTGGGAGTCACAGGTGGAGATTTGGTAATGAGTTGGAGACGAGTCACTCAGCAGCTGCTGTACGGTGGCAGCAGTGAGACCTGAAGTCTGTGTCTGATACCACAACAGAGGGGCAGCACATTTTCCTCCTTTATTCATTATTCATAATCAAGTCAATTCACAACTTTGTTTAATGCTTATGTAACACAAAGTCTTGGGTGTTACATAGCACTGGGTTTCCCTGTGGCATCGTTGAAATTGCTCAATCAATTACTGGATTAATCAATTGTTTGCAACAAATGAATCAACTATTTAAAAAAAAATAAAACAGTTTAATTAAGGAAAATAGCAGTTCAAATCTGAGTATTTTCTTCTTTCATTTGTTTTATAATCCCTGTGAATTGAATGTATCTGCGAGTTACAGTGTTCGTCAGGCACAGGAAGAAGTTTTCAAATAGCCCCTTGGACTCGCTCACGTTTTTCTGATCACTACTTGAACTAGAGCAGGTAGCTCAGTGGGATAAGGAGCCGGGCTACCACTGTGTTGACCTGGGTTTGATTCCCGGTCACGCTACCCGTTTGCGTCGTTGGACGAGACACGCCATCCGCATTGTCCAAGTCCACCCAACTGTAAATGTGCAGTGACTTTTGCAAGGGAAGTAACCTGCAAAGGACTGGCGTCCCATCCAAGGGGAACCATAGACTCTCATCCCTTTCAAGCTACGGTATCCAGGGACAAGCGCTGGCACCATTGGGCCTGAGGGCCAATGGAGGATTAATTTATTCTACATGAGCGTGACCATTTCAAAGTTTCAGTTATGTTAAACAGTGAAGTTCACTAAAGCCTTGGTCACAACTGGACGCACGAATTGTGGGATCGTACGTCTCCTGCCTGGTATCTCATTGAGAGGCGAATGTTTGGAGCTTGTGACAACTGCATTTTTAGATGACTGCTAGACAAATTAGGCCAAGTGTTTGGTGATATTGGGGCGGCATATTTGCCACTTTTTGACGTCCATTTAAGGAATTAGACGACCGCTGGGCGTCTAGTTGAAGAATATTTGATGAATATTCGCTAAGCGGCCGTATGTCTGTCATCCTCAAGACTAGTTAATGAATCATTCGAGACAAGTTAGCGAAAATAAGCAGTCGTTCATTTGCCACCAGGGTTTTGAACATGTTCAAAGTCCGCAGGTGAATGAAATCGAGGCGAACAACTCATTAGCGAATGGGGATACTGATTCCGACTGCTTCGAGAATAATTTCAGACTACACTGAGACCAAGAACTGAATTAGACAAATGGTCATTCATCTCAGTCACCAATCGGTTGCAAGCCCAGTGAGATACCAACTTAACAATAAAATATCTGAAGTCATTTCTATTTAAAAATTTGCAATTTTCCTATATATTTCCAAGGGGCTGGAAATTTGACCTTGACCTCCAACTTTGATCGTTGACCGATCCTAAACAAAATCAGATCGCTTCTTCCCATCCATGGGCCCAAAGAACCTGCCAAGTCTGATCAAAATCTGATTAAGATATCTTGCTCAGATACATACAAACATAGTTACATAGAGACGGAGGCGATCGCAAGAGCGTATGCATCCGGTGGCATTTCTTTTTTTTAAATATATTTTTTGTGCATTTTCCAGCCTTTATTAGAAAGAGTGAAAGACAGACAGGAAACAGGGAAAGACATGGAGAGACATGCAGTAAAGGTCGCCCAGGTCGGGATTCGAACCTGGGGACACTGCAGACCGCATTCTGCGGCATATGGTACGCACCTTAACCCCTCAGCCACGAGCGCCCCCAGCATTTTTAACAATAATTCATTGAAAAATAATCGCTGGATTAATTGACAATAGTCATAATCATTTGTTCCAGTCCTATTAATGACCAGAAACATTTGTGGCAACACAGTTCAGATATACATTACAGTGTCAGTCATTCAGATCTGAGAGAGAAAGAGAGAGAATAGTTAAATCTTTCTGAACATACTTTTAATTTTCAAATTCTTCTAAACCATTGGGGTTAGGTGGGGTTAAAAACATGAAAAGCTAAGCTCTCTCTGCTTTCATTTAATTAAAAATTAATATAGAGTTGCGACTCTCATCTTTGATGCTGTAGTATTAGTTGCGATGACTCAGGGGAGCCAGGTTGTTGTGCAGGACACGTCTCCCAAACATCGCCATTCCGGAAGGTGAGATTTTCGACACTTATTTTTTGCTTCCTGTCAAACTTCAAGCCCATCTGCTGGGTTGTAATCAAAGATGACAGTTCCACCCATCAACAGTGCCACAGCCCATGCACAAGTGCTTCTCCACTGACACATGCATGCTGCCACACATAAAAACAAACGCATACATGTACGCAAAGCACATATATGTGTCATGCATTCAAACCATATGCTGCTTCATAAAGTCTGACAAGAATATTTTGTCTGATGAACTGATTCTTCCGGCCTCTGTTCATGGAAAACACAACAATATGACGCGTTTATGTGCCACTGTTAACATTATAGGGAAAAACAGTTCGGACGAGCACATGCACATATGTGCAACACTTCAGTGCATATTAGCTTTTCCACTTACGATCATCATAGATTTACATGAAGGGCTGAACAATTAATCCTTTATATTCCAAATCAGAATTTAAGAATGAGTGTGATTTCCAAATTGCAAGAGCCTCAATTAAAATTAGGCTCAAACTTGCGTTACCGTATTCGACCGGTTAAGCGCACTGTGCGCGAAATTAATTGTTTTTTATTGAATATAGGGTACTGACAAATCCTTTTTTTTTTTAAAGCACAAGTTTTCTGGGAATTGTGTGCGGGTCTCGCTTTGACGCATGAAGCCTTGCTTCATGAAGCAAAGCTCCATGTACGCAATGAAACCTGGGACAGAAATAGAAAGCGGTACATTTGAATTTCATTCCTTTATTCGGGGATTCCACGTTTACACAGACATTTGGACACCCAAACTTGACAAACTATTGACTTGCAATTTTACAGAGACACGATTTCTGGGATTTGCGTGTGAGACTCGTTTTGACACTGAGAGATTTACAACATCGACTCAGCTGAGGAACCCCCCCCCCTCCCCGGCCTTCTGAAACTGATGTAAAACACCGTATAAGGTCGGGGCAACCTGGGTGACGTGTTTGGATCTAGAAATGGTCCCGAATGCTGGGAATAGCACCAGTGCATCTGTGCGCTTAAACGGTCGGATACAGTATTAACACTTTTCCAGTCAGCTGTAAGAAGTAAAGTTCAGTGTATCCTAAACAGGTTGAGGTATTCTCTTAAAAATCTTTGCTCAGAAATATTTTACCTGCATTATTTTATTTTATTTCATGTAGGAACAACACAGGTTTGTGATTGTTTCAGATATAGCATTCATATTGTTAAAAAAAAAACAAAAAAAACAATTGCAATCTTGGTTAAAAAATACAATTAGATTTTTATCTTAGTATTATTCAGCCCAACTAACATGTATGTATTTAAAAGCATATTTTTTATGCTCATCGACTCATTCAAATCCAGATTAAAGACTTATCTGTTCTCTCTTACGTATGACTAATGTAAATTTTGTTAAAATAAAATACTTCTCCCCTCCAACCAACAAGTTACGTTGCTGCTTCTAGTAGAGCTGGACACAGTCTCACAGCATCTAAATTCTGGGAACGTTAATGTAAGGTAGGAGTAAGTTGCTTCCTGTCCGCTATTCTGTTGTTTTATTATGTTACTCGTGTGTGTTGGTCATTCTGGCTGACGTGGAGTATGTGGCTGAATTTGGACTGCGGGTTGGTCACCAACTGTTTGAGTATGAACCCCTCAACAGCGTCCTGGCAGTGTTCTAATCGCCGGTGTCTGGATCCTACTGCATGGCCGTTGAGGAAAACTGGGCCACTTGAGCTCCTGGACATTGTCTTCTCCTGTCTGTGCATGTTTGACAATTTTTTTGTTGTGTTTTGTCGGATTCATTTGTTGTCTTTGGTAGTATGGCCACAGCAGATGGTCACCCCTCTGAGTCTGGTGTGCTTGAGGTTTCTTCCTAAAATATCCAGGGAGTTTTTCCTCACCACTGTTGCCATTGTGCTTGCTCAGGGGGTGGGTGGGTAAGGTTAGACCCTACCCTTGTGAAGCGCCTTGGGGCGACTATGTTGTGATTTGGCGCACTCCGAACTCTAAATGCGCATCAATAAAAGTGTATAAAAAACCCAGGCATTTCTGATGTGCAGACTGAATTCACACTTATGAGGAAATGTAAAACATCCACACAAGGTTGGGCGTCGGGCTTGAACTGCCAGTGAAAGTGTGAGACAGAAGCCTTTTTCTCCATACATAACCTGAAACGATACTCAGCAGAAACACCTTTAGTCCCAACACTTACTGCTTGGATATACAGTGAAGGTTAAAAGGTGAAGGAAACACTCCAGCGGTTTGAACTCAACATCTGGCCTACTGAGGCTCCTCGGGAACTGAAACGCCCACATGGAGCTGTCGTGCTGAGTTCTGATAGAAATTTGCTTTCCACTTGACTACAGACAGGTGAGCTTGGAAACAATCTATATGCACTTGTGGCGACCGCTAAAGAAGTGCCAAGAAAGCATTTCCCCCAAAGGACCTGGTAAAACACCATCAGTGATGCGGGCTTTCCGCAGTTTTTCTTGCAAACAACTTTGTGAGTTGTTCATGGCGAAGGAAAACGCCTGAAGTCTCACTGACAACAACATGAAAGGTCACAGAATATACCGCTTCATAAATGAGGGATGTTACACAGTCAGTGGTATTAAAATAATGTCGAATCGAATTAGCACACAAAGAAATGTTCAGTAATAAATTGGGGTCTACAGAAGGTAACACATGGACATAAACATGTACGGTACACTTACAAAGATTCTGTGCTGTTTTGGAATCCAGGATACGAAGCTCTTTTGTCTTTTTCTTGAATTGTAGCACTTTGTCATCAGGCTCATCGACGGCTTTCTTCATTGCTGGAGCAAAAACAAAACAACAAAAAGTATTTTCAGCATTACGATGCTAACATTTGTGAAATCTATATTAAAAATTATACATAAAACATACTCATCAATAAAAAATATCACACTGAATTGCTTTGTATGATTTACGACACAATCCTGACATTTTGTAGGCCACAAGTTGTAGTATGCGGTAAAGGGGCAATCTCACTTAGACGTTTGGGCTAACGTAGACAAACGTATTTGCAAACGTCGGTGTCCACTGGCCTCCACTGATGACTGGCGACTGCATCCAAAAAATTTCGCCATTTGCCGACGTACCTCTGGCTACGTTGGAGACCGTGAGAGAAAGTTAATCTCCGCTATGACCCTGCACTAGCCTAAGTTACTGGTGTGATCATCTACGCTGGCTAACGTTTGGGTGCTGCTTCGCCCTGCCTGCTCAGAATCACTGGACAGTGGTGTGTCGAACCCCTCTCCCGCACGTTGCCACGTTGGCAAAAGTCCCGCTTGTTCTAATGGCACGCTGGCTAACACCCACCTCCGCTGGCCTCCACCGCTACCAAACTCTTTTGCTGATGTTTGGCCAATTTTTCTCAACTTTGCCTTGCGTTCACCAAATGCTGGGGTAAACGTTATAGTGAGATTGCGCCTTAAGCAAGGTCACCAATGAGCTGCAAGACAAAAATATTATATTCTGAAACCCTCTTTCAATATCTCTAACTTATAAATGATTTAACTTCATGTGTCTTAAACTAAAAGAAAAGGGAGTCGGGACAGAGCTCTGACTCTCTGTCTCCTACTTTTGGCTGCTCCTGTTTTTGCTCAGGGTCAGCACAGTGGATTCTGTATGGCTCCACGTGTTGATTTGGCACAAGTTTTACGTCGCATGCCCTTCCTGGCGCAACTCCAAATGTACATAGAGAATCTCATTATCAGTCAGAATTCTGACTTTTACCCTGAAGCAGTGCTTTGGCATTTCATAAAGAATTAAGGTCAAGAAAGAGATAAAAAGCCATCGTGCCATCCCATGTTAGTGGTTCGTGGAGGTAACAAATGATAACACTGTTTAACGGTGGATATGATTGAAATTTAAATAACATAATGCACAGAGTCATTGGTTATAGCAACAGAGCCGTGTCCTGCAGGTGACCTTCCCCTCTTCTTGTGTTTGTATGTATGCCAATATTCCTGTCATTGCAACAGCATGTTTGGTCACTGCTAGTTTTGAGTAACTTGGAAAAGGTCATGACAAACATCTGTCGCAAATCTGTTGACACATGATGCAAGTAAGACGTGTTTCCATACAGTTCAGAGTTATAACCCACAGATGTATTCAAGCACATATGGTGCTTTTGTGTTAAGCATCAATTAGTTCTTGTTACATGCTAATTTACTTACTTGCCTCCTATATTTATCCAACATGATCAGGATTATTTGTTTTTCAATGTCTGCCTTACATCAACTCTAACAAAGCAAAGAAACTGTTGTTACGATTCAACATAACAGAAACAGCAAAGGTACGGGCTGGTTTGACAGAACTGTGCTAACAATAAAGAAAACAAAGTCACCATTCACAAACTACATACAAAATGTACAAATCTCACAGAGAAAAACCTGACTGGCTGGAGACGGGGCTAAGAAAGTCCACCGGAGGAAGTCCTTGGTCCAATAGGCTATAATAAAGTTCTCTTCCTGGCGAAGTGTCCAAAGAAGTGGCGACGGTAGCGGTTGAATGTTTACCGCCAAACGTCCACACCAGTTGTCCGTATGTGGAGCGAGTTCTCCAATGCCACACCAACGCCACCTCATTTGCAACCCCACAGGCTGCAAAGCGCTGCTGATGCACGGATTCGCGGCGCACTGACCCACAAGGCAAAACCTTGCTCTCACGTCGATGTGAAAGTCACCGCAAACTTGCTCAAAAACTGGCGCCTCGGCTTCTCAAGCGCACAGCAGTCCATGCCGCACAGCCAAACGTCCAGGTGTGCGGATACAGCGTTCCACACTGCAGCGCCGAGCGGGCACAGGTCCACACAGCACAGCCACACGTGCACAGGTGCATCTGATTAGTCAATCAGTGAATCGGTGAACCCTTGCCCCGCCTCTCCAGCCATATTTATACTCTCAGTCCAAGCACATCTGGCTTTCTCCGGTATTATTAAATCTTCAAAGAAAAGTCCAGAACAGTTTTAATAAAAAAATTCTAGCCTCATTACACTGTGTACTGTTTGTGAGAATGAAATGCAAATGAGACATTCTCAATGCCAACCTAGAAAACTTGTAAAAACCTAATGAGCTAAGATTAAATGTCTGCTGGATCAGTCAGGCGTTGAGCACGACATAAACAAAAGCTATACCTCCCTTTGATTGTTGTCTCGACATCCCTGCAGGGGGGCGATCTGACATCATTATGTCGCTCTTATGAAAAAGCAATTGTCAGTGACCGGATGTTTCTGCTTGATTTGTCTGCTGGTTAGTCTGCTAACATTAGCTTACTTGCTAACAATCCATTGCAGCAATAACAGCATAACGATGGGTGTTAGTGAGCTAACTGCACCTTGTGAGACATTGCCAATAGAAGACTAGTGATGTCACTACTCTCTGAATCTGCTATGACATAAGGTCAGGTCTGGTGCCGCGCTGCCGCATCAACCACACCACAGAACCGCCTTGGGTCCTGGATGCCAATCACCCAGGCAGTCAACCACTCCATCCCCACCTTTCAAAAATAACCATCTATCTGCCACAGCGAGGTGAAATATGGGCATCCTCTTGGCCTTATCCAGTCATTGAGGTCCTCAACACTGAGGCACCTGTTTGCTGGATAATACCCAGAGAAACACGCCACATGGCCATAGTGTTGTAGCTGACGCTCCCTCACCTTGCAAGTGATATTCCTCATCTGAGTCTCCCTAAATAACCGTTCCTTGGACACAAAGTCCTTCTAGCAGTACTTGAGCGTCTTGGAAAAAAAACTAGTAAGTACGAAAACAGTAAAGTTGGAAAAAAACAGCAAAAAACACGCAAACAGTTTCAAGATGTTTTGCTTTTTTTGCTTCACCGATACCTCTGGGTCCCTCCATTGCTTCTGGAAATGTCAGAGTATCAAACTTTGGCTTCAAAAAGTCGACCAAAGTTCAAAGTTGCTCGGTCTTGGCCAAATAAATGAATCAGTTCTCGGAACTTGCTCGGTGCTGCCACGTCAACATCTATGAAACCATAAATGTTTTCTTATCAAATGGCATGTCATAAGATAAGGTAACCTAGTAAGTTGAAAACTGGTCTTAACTCAATTTTCAAAAAAAATCGACTTACTAGGTTTTTCCAAAACACTCAAGAGTACCCAAGGATCCTCCGAAGAGAACTAGTACCAAAGACATCTAGCTGTCACCTTAGGTCACTGGTTCGTGTCCAAGTCACAACCATGCAGTAAGACAAGAAGCACCAGCACCCTAAAGACTTGGACCTTCATTCTCCTGCAAAGATGACATAAAAACATGCTTCAAATTCCAACCAACTCACTTGACACTTTTTATCCTGGTTATTTGAATTTGAGAAATTACAAATAAACCTGACATCTTGACAGGACAAGCTGTTGGCGAGTTAACCCTGAAGACGAACAAGAAGTGAACATGGAGTCAGGGCACCTCATGCAAACAGAGTGTGTTACTGTCTGTCAACCAGCTCCCTCTTACATTTAAATAATCCATACATAACTGTGGTAAATAAAAATGGGCTGTAAAAACACTGCAATTACCGGTGGATGAGACGAAAGAGAGTTGATTTTGTTTTTAAATCATTAAAAAAAATGAAACTGCAATTACTGAGGTGGGGCAAAAGAATATGGTCATGAATTGTAGATGAAGAACACACAGCAATATGAGCAGGAAGAGAAGAGTCGTTAGATGTTCCCCTCTCCTCCTGATGGTTTGTAGAAGAGGCAGCACACTTTACTGCTAATCATCAGAAGTTCTCTGCTTAGGCCCAATGTGGGAGTCTCCTAGGAAATCTAGAACAAACAATCTGATCCCCCGAGCGCTTGCTTGCATATTTGAAGAAACAGTCAAAGAGTCAACATCTCCTGAGCAGCCAGAAGAAGCAATGCTTAAGGCATCTGCCTATCTCCAGTTCGCTGCTGTCAACGCGGAACATCTGTTATGAAATTGTTTACTGTATAAAGTAGCGATAAAAAGGGCGGAGGCATATCCCACTGATACTTATTATGGTTTGGTTGTAAACTGTGCACTCAGGCTACTCGCAGCATGAGCTCGAGAAGGCTGCTTCACATTTAAACTAATTAAATAGCAGCGACTTAAATGGAATTTGTGGTAACACAAGCCTTTGAGTAAGAACGACTGGAGATGAAAATTCATAAATGCTCTTAAGTGATGGTGTTTCTGGGCAGATGCTTTGAAGCAAGAGGAAAGTGAAAGCAGAGCCGTCTTTAGAGAGCCATCAAGCGCAAATGATCCAACAGATCTTTATCCAAATTAGGACCAAACTGTCCCTTTTTTAACTGAGAAGAGGAATTTGGCTTCTTGTGGCTCTCAATTTTTCCTCTTCAACCTCCGTGTTCTGTCTTGTGCAGACTGTCACTTGAAGCTTTCACCTACTCACGCCTACCCCGCGCTCCCAGCGGGACGTTCTCAGGTTATTTCGTCAGTACCTCAGCTGTCTTCGCCTTTACCTTCCTCATGCTATTTTAATTGAAACAGAAAAAACAGTGCCTTTAATAATGTGGAACAGCCACATTCTTTCCTGATACCATCTCATGCAGCTCAGAGCTCTCCCGCTGGGCACTTAGTAGTACCATCAACTCGCTGATTTCTGCGAGAGTGTTTGCTGGCTGACTCAATTATGCCACATGTCACATGTTCCCTCTGAGCACGGCGTGTGGACTGATGGGTCCTGGAGGACTCGCACACAATTGAGCTGCCACACTTGCTGAATCCCAGGTGTGTGGAGAGGATGACTATAGGTGGCATATTTCAACCAGATGGCTGGCCAAAATAAGGAAGTGGCTTTATTAAGTGTCTCCCACTTACAAAGTCTGCAACTATCACACACTTCACTTTGCATCACAATCATTCTGCTGAAAGTCTTTTTGGTTTTTGTTTATTAACCAACTTTGCAGAATCTGGTTATTATTCTGCCAAGTACAGTAAGCTTAACCTGTCCAACAGTGAGGTCAAATAACAGCTGATAAAAGCCACTGCCAAGGTTTAAACGTGTTGTGCTAGCTGCCGGGTGGCTAAAAAAATAATACTCTGACAACAATGCCATCCTTCATGCGCAGCTTCATATTCAATAATGCTGTGTCCCAAGTAATCACGGCAAACCCCTTTAGTGGTGGACCAAACACGGGACACTTTTTGGCAGATAGCTGGTTTCTGGGAGGCTGCAGTACAAATGAGCCACAGATACAGAGATACAGCATTACTGCAACAATAAGAAGTTAATACCGACACCACATTCATTAGCAACGCCACAACATGTGCACGCGCTTCTGATCGTCTTGGTCTTTATGTATCAAGACATCTCAAGAATGCTTAATTTAATTTTGATCAAATTTGGCAGGCGCATTGGACATATGGATGAGAAGAAGTAATATGATGTCAAATCTCTGGCCCCACGCTAATATATAGGAAAATGCCTAATTTTATTGAAATGAGTTTAGATAAGTTGTTGTTGGCGAACTTGACTGTTTTAAAGCTCATAGAACATTTTCTTTACATGCTTGATACTTGTGGGTGTGAAGCCACTGTGCTTTCTTGAGCCCGACCGATATATTGGTTGGCCGATAATATCGGCCGATATGAGCCTTTCACAAACATATTGGTGTCGGCGTTATTTTTGCAGATGTGAAAACTTATTTTACCTAATAAACAATGCAAAAAAAAAAACACTTTGGCTGTTGGAAACAGTGTCATTACATAGATTGTTCAGAGGGCTTCCTGCAGAGGGCGCTCTGACGGCACTGTTTACAACGCTGTCAAGCATGGGTGGGACCCCATCACCCCTTGGTCACATTAGCTACAAGAGACAGAGGAAAAATGACCAGCTGCCATTCATTTTCAATCAGAGTGGGAACTTTACAGGGACAAGAGACAAGTGGTCGCTATGTTCCTGGATAGGCGGGGCCAAAATAGACCAGAATTTTTTTTTTGGCTATGTTTTGTTTAACCGTGACAATCTGTTCTAAAAGTTAATCATCTGAAGAAACTAGCCTAAGTAATGTTCCCACAATGGTGAAAATGTGTTCAATCGTTTTTGTTTTTTAATTATTTTGTTCACACACTCACAGAAGTGATTATAATACCCTGCTTCTACGGGGTAACAATAATAATAATAATGACATTTTTTATATAGCACTTGAAATAGCGCAATGAAATAAGATATAATAAAATGAAGAAAGACTGGAATAAAATCTGCTGAAATGTAAACATGACCAACAATATATGAAGATGGTATAATGTTACAGCCCTCCATAACATGAAAAACTAGTATAGATTATGGATGAACTCGTGGAAACCTGAGCGAGGCTTTCCCAGCAGCACACCCGCCGCCTTATTCTGACTTCAACATCTGCTTAATTGACTCACAGGGCAAATGGTCATGTTAGGAAATAATAGGGTCAAAATCCTTTAACTTGATACTGCCTACGCAGGTTTGAGTGATGTGCCACGGAATTATAAACACTGTTTCTTTTTTCTTTGTTTATTGTAATTTAAATCTTACAAGGGTGAAGAGTTTTGTGAAACATGTCAGACGGAGTGCGATTCGCAGTCATGTTTACACAAATAACATGGAAGCTTCACTATAGCCAATATAACTGTGTGATGAGAACTGTGGCGAGTGTAACTGTTACACATTCCATTAACTGAGGGGGAGTTAAAGCCTGCTCTGTGCCAAGAGGAGTCACCAAATGGATGCAGGGATCACTGGAAAAAAAAAATACATGAATATTGGAGCAAAAGCAGATTTGGCTTATTAAGAATGACTTGGCGTCTATGCTAAGTCTTCTCTGTGGGCTTTGGACTGAGGTATACCTCTGGGACGCCCTGTGATAACAAGAGTTCTCCAACACTTGGACGTTCAGTCTGTTTGCTGGCCCAGAATCACTATGCTGGTTGCCTTCCATGCAATATCTCCCTCAAGACGTCCATAAAACCCAGGGCATTACAAAGCTAAACACTACCACATGTTCACTTCCGAACACAGACCATCCGGCTGAGCCATGCCATCAGACGCCATGAAATGAGCAGGCCTTGAAAAGAAATAAAGGAAAGTGCAGATGACGGTTCTTCAACAAACATATTAAAAAGCAAGGCAACACAAAGTGGAACAGACAATGTGGAGTCTGGTCCCGCACGAGGCAATTTATTTCCTCAAATACACAATCTGCTTGCAAACATGTGCCCTGCCCTCCATCTCAGGGACACACGCGGAGGACTGAGCCACTGGAGAGCTGCCAGAAGCTCTAAAGGAGATACAGTCTGATGGATTCTTCAGTCACTGGCAAAGCCATGCCTGCTGCAACATATCAATTCCTCGGGGGGGGGGGGGGGCTTCAAAGTTTTGTATCTTTTTCATTTCATCCATAACAAATAAATATGCAGCGTATGTATATAAATAAATAAATAAAAATGCATTACGGGGCCAAAGAGAATGAAATAAGACTTTGCTGAAAGTGCTTTGTTCACAAAAAAAAAAAAAAAAACTTTTCGGGA
>OMMV01234330.1:0-10535 GCA_900302635.1 Chatrabus melanurus | reverse complement strand
ATGTACGCAGGAAGCCAGCGGCATGAAGATGATTGTGAGCGCTGACCTGCCTGGCACTGTGCAGAGTTATTGCCGTCGTCTGCTCCATTAATTCACAACCATTCAGACAGGAAACCAGAACCAGCGCTGCGGTCTGCTTTCATGTCTCATCCCATTTGGCTACAGAGACCTCATTTTTCATTATTTATTGTGTCACATCCACACTGATGATCGTCAATACCGTGCAAATGAAGGGCGTGCACGATTAGCATGCCATCGTTTGGTGTTGAGGCGCTGGTCAGCGTGTGCGTGTTGCTAGCGACGGAGGAGAAGTCGAACCCTCAGTGGGCTGTCAGAGCGCGACATTAAAAAGGAGGCCGTGTACAGCCACACGTCCAGGCGTAACAGTAATGAACCTCAGGGCCTTTGAGAGCAGCAGAAAACTGGACCTGAGTGTTTTATGATCTGGCACCGCCGCGGACAAAGCAAATAATCGCCAGACACAGAGGAGCAGGTAGTTTCACTTAACCTCTGCTCGGGGGCTAAGCGATGACTTAACTGGAAGCACATGGCTGCAAAGCGCATTAGATAGCGAGCGGGAGAGTCAGACAGACAGCGAGGGAGAGGTTCCTACTATTAAGCGAGTAACCAGTTAAACAGGCCGAAACAGACTCGGCAATCCAACGTGAACCTCGTGCAGAAATTAAAAGTCGACGACACTCGACTGGAAGATGAGCGTGGCGCCGTTTTAACGTTGCACCAGTTACAAAATGCGACCATTTTCAAAAGGGAGCAAAACGAACTCTGCAGGCTCAGACGTAAGTGACGATATGCAAGCAGGAAAAACGAGACGAATGTAGAAGAGCTATCGTTTGGGGCGTGCGGTATAAACGGTACACGATATAAACGATATAAATTTGCCCAGCGGTCAGGATTTTGATTATACCGGCCAGCTGTGGTAGCTGGTGGTATAACGGCTCATAGTTGATCCGTACGGACCACCCCCCCACAGTTCAGCACGTGAACTGTAGATTAATTGCAAAGTTTACATTATGGTGTGATTTCATGTCATGACGACTTGTTTTTAAAGTGAGAACTGCGTTCATTTCGATTCAGTTGCGGTGAAATGACAGTGTGAGCGGAGGAGCTGCAGCTGCGCGTTCACGTGAACTCAACTTCTGGGTCCGAACACGGAAAGAATATCTGAACAACATCAGGAGTTGAGGACGAAGTGTCCGTCGTCTCTTCCTGTGCAGTCATGAGCTCACTGAATCGAGCGCCGCGCTCAAAACGTGAGTGCAGTCCAGGTGCCTGAAAGTCCAGAGCTCCGGAAAATAACGAGGATTCACGACTTTTTCCGAGCGTCTGCTCGGTAGGATTACTGAGCTGAAGTATGTTTTGCACTATATAGAGTGATATGGTTTTTTACATTATGTTGTTGTGGAGAAACAAATCTCCTGTTACTCTGCCTGGAAGTTACTTGAAAGGGTTTGTATTTTTTTCTATAATTGCATTTTTACACAATAAATGTTCTTAAAATGGCATTCTACACTATTTGAAATTCCTTAACAGTTAAGAATACAACTTCCTGCTGCAATGCATTTGCTATGGGAGCATGTTTCAGAAACGGTTATATTGAAATTTATATACTGAAGAATATATCGCAGTATATCCTGTTACCGCAATATGAATACGAGACTCTTCTTCTTTTATGAGTGAGTGGGTTTCTGACAGGCTTTGCATGACATTGCATAAATTCTGGACTCCAGGTGGACAGGTGTAGCACCGCTGTGTCTCACCCTCCTCTGCTGCTGCAGAATATTACTCGTTACTGAGGCCACGCAGCACGTGGGAACGCAGCGTAGACTTGAAGAAGTCATGACTGTGACTGGTGCCTTGCTGTACCTGCACGGTCAAATGGACAGACAGCGTACATCTATTGGACTGTGGTCTGCTGCTTACTGGATGTCTGTGGCCTGTGGCTTTGTCTCCCTCCCATTAGTGTGTTTGGTGTTGTTCGCATGCCGACTGTACGGTAAATGGTCCTGATCGGTCGGCCACTCCTGAGGGCACCGCAGCCGCAGAAACCCCTGAGAGGGCGCAGGATGGATGAGGTGTGTGCACTACATGAGAGCATGTGAGAGAATGTCCGTCAGTGCACACACACATACATGATGATAATGCATGACGATCCTGTGTTTGCACATGCATGTGCTGAGGGTCAGGCTTGTTCAGCAGCGACTATCAATCTCGGAGGCCCGGAGATGCCTGATGCACCGCCCGAGGAAACTTCTCCTTCGGCCAAATGACACTATCAGGTTCCCCATGTGGTTCCACTTAGACCGTTGGGGGCTCCGGCTACGGTCTGCAGACAGCCTTTCAGGACACAGAGCTGGAAGTGAACTGAGGAAGGCCGTGTTGGCTCAGGAACCCACATCATGGCGCACACCTCATCGTGAGCAGCTGGTGCCTCACAGTCTCTACTGCCACTGAGGGCTGGACATCACCGTCAGTAAAGACCATGTGAGGGTTGGGGTTAGTCGTCAGAGGATCTGACGGAAGTTGAAAACTGCTTTAAACACCAGAGCCAGGCTAGCGTAAGTTCTGTGGCTATCAAAGAGTAGAAATGTTGTGTGCACTGACTCTGCATTTTCAGACGCTGATGAAATTAGGGTCATTTGATAAAATCAAAATTGAACTCCAGTAGCTTCAGATTGAGCGTGCACAATTTTTTTCTGTCCTTTAGTCTAATATCGTCAGATCAGGTCTAGGAGCATTGCCACATCCACCATACAGCAGAGCTTTGAATCTTGGATGGCAACCACCCAGGCAGAACACCGGTCCATTTTCCACTGGATCGTCCGGTGAACCTGAGGAGTCTCTTTCAGGTGGGCACCTGGAAAGTTCCATTTCCACATTGTGACAAAGATCCAGGCTTTCAACGACTTCCTGGATTCGGCCATCAGAAGTGAAACTGTATGCGGTGAAAGAGTTGAACTTGTAGAAACATTCACTTATCTCTGCAATGATGTTCACGTCTCTGGATCCTTGACCTTTGAGGTCCAGAGATGCCTGGGAAGAGCTTATGGAGTCATGAGGTCACCAGGTCTCTTCAGAGGATCCTTGGGTACCACTGGAATGACTTTGTGTCAAACGAGCGGTTACTTAGGGAGACTAAGATCAGGAGCAGCATTGTGAGGGAGCGTCAGCTTCGACATTTTGGCCCTGTGGCACGTTTCGCTGGTCGTAATCCAGCATGCAGGCTCCTCATTGACCAAGACCAAGGACACGCCCATGTTTCACCTGATTGAAGCACATAGATGGTTACTTTGGAGAAGTGGGGATGGACCGGTTATCTGCCTGGGTGGTTGCCATCCAGGACTCAGGCCAGTTACTTGTGACAAAATGTCAAAAGCGTCTGTATGAGAACATGCTGCTTTGATTTACTCTCCATCTTCTTTTTCTGGATGTCTGGCTGATATTATTGTTTGCATCCACATTAAAAGCAGATGATTTAGAGGATTTTCACAGCTGGAAATCTATAAACAGCTGATAAATGTGCTTGAGGACAGTTTGGCCTTTCTTACAACACGCCGCTGTCCTCCTCCGTCTGTTCTGTCCCTCCTCGTCCCTCCACCACTTACAGTCTATCACTGCATATTTTTATTGATGAGGCCTGACAGCAGCCCGATCCGAATATAGCTTTGGACATTTGATACGCCCCACCCTTAAAACCCGAAAAGAAAAGAAAAGAAAAAAACGTGCAGCGTCGCTCTCCCTCTCTCAGTCTCCAGGCTGCACTCCATAACAGCAGGCCTTAATTTCTTCTTCCAGTCATGGAATATGATAATTTTCTTATTTGCAAGAAATATCAATTGCTCAAGGCGGACACATAATCATTGGGGAGGAAAGGAGAAGCTACCTGTGTAATGTGCTTAACAGGCTAACCCATTTAGCCGCAGGCGCTGTTTGAAAATGAGAAAGTGCTGATGGTCCAAATCAATTTTCCCTGTGTCCAAATTACTCCCTGCCCGGCTTAGAATTTCACCTAAATGGCCAAAGCTTAAAACACAGATACTAATTCTATCATATTAGAGGCTGGTCATATAGTCGAAATGATTGCTAATGCTATTTTGCTGTATTTATTGATGTAGAGAGATGACTCAAAGGCCGGCGAGGAGAGTTTTGTTACTGCGTTTGTGTGAGAAGTACAACTGAGCGCAAGAACTGCACATGTACCCGCCGGGCTTAGTCCAATCACATCTGACAGGAAGAGGAATAAAACTGCCACCCCGGAACCTGAATTTTTCCTGGCTCCAAATTTAGAAGCTACATGTGAGCATGCAGGCGCCTGGACTTTAGAGCAGGTTTAGATAAATAAATGGACTGCAGCTCTCCAGCGCCATTCCTTCTGACGCACACGCTCACATTCACACACTATAATGTCAGTGCGCTGCCGTGCAAGGTGCTCAACTGCACGCCGGGAGCAATTTGGGGATTAAGGATCGTAGTGATTTCCCAGTCTGATGGGAAATCGAACCGAAGATCCTCTGGTCACAAGCCCACCTCTGGAACCTTTGGACCATCACGTCCCCTGGTCCGAAGTGCAAACGCTTTCTGGCTGTGCGCCCAATGGTGCCTCATTTTTAGACCAGCATGTCCACGTACGCTCACGTGGTATCATGATTTAGAGGACATGGGCGCAAAAATTACAACTGCGTCAGGTGGTCACGAGCAATGATGTGTGCGCTGCCTTGCACCGGGTGGAAGATATGGCCCAGTGGGTGTAACTCCTTCAGCTTTTTGCTGCGTCGCCTTATGCGACTATCTTTAAGTGTTAAAAAAAAGTCCCAAGCTTGGTAAATTTCATTCACAATTCGATATGTGAAGATGAGATGCCCTCTGATTCATGCTTCAAAACTTTGACCTTCATAAATTTCATTGTAAGAAGAAGAGGTGGCCTTGGCGGCCACTAGACCTGGACTTTGGAAATGAAACAAACTGACAAGCTACATGTAACTTCACTGACACCTGCTCCTAATTTCCATCACGCGTGTGATGATAAGATTATTCCCTGCAACAATCCCACACATGTCCAGCAGGTGGCAGACACGTCTATGAGATATTACATTGTGTTGTTGATCTGGTGCGTCAATGTTAATCAAAGTCTAATCAGTTTATCCTCATTATATTCCATTTTAATTTGGTGAGTTACAAGATGACTTGGAGAGACATTTACGTTCATGTCTCTGGGTCCTCGGCCTTTGAGATCGAGAGACGCCTAGGACGAGCATATGGAGTCATGAGGTTGCTGGACAGAGGTGTTTGCAGGAGAACAAAGGTCCAAGTCTTTAGGGTCCTGGTGCTTCCTGTCTTAGTGTATGGTTGTGAGACTTGGACACTAACCAGTGACCTAAGGATGACGACTGGATGTCTTTGGTACCAGGTCTCTTCGGAGGATCCTTGGGTACCTACCGTTGGAATGACTTTGTGTCAAACAAGTGTTTTCTTATGGAGACTGAGATGAGGAGGATCACTTGTCTTGTGAGGGAGCGTCAGCGTTGACATTTTGGCCATGTGGCGCGTTTCTCTGGTCATGATCCAGGACACAGGCGCCTGATTGTTGAGGACCTCAGTGGTTGGAGAAGGCCAAGGACGCGCCCACGCTTCACCTGGCTGCGGCAGATAGATGGTTAGTTTTGAGATGTGGGGATGGACCGGTTGTCTGCCTGAGTGGTTGCCATCCAGGACTCAGGGCGGTTCCGTAGTGTCGTGGACACGGCGAAGCGCAGCATCAGCACACGCTCTCAGACTTGACTTGTTACAAGATGAGAGCTTTTTGAGTTGTCATGTTAAAGTGGAGGGGATGGACTCATTTACAGGGTGCGTGCCTCGACTTTTCCAAAGCCTAGGAATGAGATTCCCTTTGATCTGTTCCCCCAAGATCAATAATTTCCACAAAAACAGTTCTTGGATCTGGCCTACAGAGGCCATCATGCCAGTAAACACTAAAGAACGGCCCGGCAGTGTTTCAATTTATCGGAAAAGATTTATCGAGTGCTCTGCTTATTCTTCGCCGTCTGCCTCTTTTCAACAATCCGAACATTCTGATGATGCATGCTGTCAGATTTATTGCAAACATGGTGAGAAACGACGGCAGCAATCAGAGCAGGTGGAGGATCCTTCAAACTAAGACCGTTTGGGTTTGTAAAGTTTGACGAAACGACCCTTTAAGGTTTGATTCTTAGCTTTCATAAAACTGGAAAAGCTCTAAATGCATAATGAAGACAGGCTGTGACACTCTGAAAAACGTTTTTAAAAAAAAGAGCTCCAGTTGGGACTATAGATCTGTGGATTTGGGGTTGGCTTGTGGCCACGAGTTCTCCACCTGGGCTAGCCACATCGTAAACAACAGCTGTGTGTCAGGCCGGCTTCTGTATCGACATCACCACAGCGGCCGCCGGCTGCAGCCGCACATGTATTATAGCCCCAAACTTCCTGCAGCAGGACAGCCGTCTGAAATCCAAGACCACCGTCCAGGATGTCAGGTACCCCGCTGTGAATGCGGCCAATAAGTAACCAGAGCGGCACTCGGTACGGTGCATAATCCCTCCAGAGCGGCCTGACTGACGTGGAAACACACAGAGTCTGACTTAAGTCATGAAATGTGGGAAATAAATCATATTCTATCCAGACCTGGACTGAACTGTGTTGAGGGACGTCACAGTCCCGTTCTTCAAAATATGCCTTTATTTTTGAATTATTGACAAAAATCTCCCATAATAATTAAGAAAATGACATAATTCTGCATCCGGGTACAGAGACCACATTCTAATCAGTTCTTCTGCTTGTAAAAACCAGTGTTTATACCACGTTTAACAAATGAGGCTCGTTTGTTTTAGCATTAATCCTGCTCACAGACAAACGGAGCTGAAAACATCAAAACTTGATCTTAATGGGCGCCACCCATTTGTCTGATTGTTGGATCATTATCAGAATTACTTCATATCTTCTAAACCAGTTTTCATCAAATGTGGTGAGAACGTGACGTCTCACCTGGAACATAATCCATTAGATTTTATGGTGGATCCACAAAAAAGGGGAGGAGCCAATAGATTTTAAATAGCGAAGATAGGCCATAAGGGCTGAGCCTATCTTGAATTGAGGGCAATTCCAAGTAAAGGGGTGGAGCCAGAACTTTAAAAAAAAGAGTGCAAGACTGGCTGTTTTAGTAATGGACAACTTTTCCTAGAGTTTGGCAAAAGCCTAGGCATGCCTGTAAAAGGCAAAGTGTGAATGAATGAGTCATCCCCTCCAGCTTGTGAATCCGATAACTCAAAAACAATAAACGCTCTTATTGTATAAGTCTACAAACTAAAAGGGCATATAACGAGGTTGAACTTATTAAAATGTGGTGAACTTTGATGCACATGTCTGGGCAGGGAATAATCTTATCATCACATGCATGATGGAAATTAGGAGCAGGTGTGGTTTAGGTGACATGTAACAAGCTTTTTTTTTGTCAGTTTCTTTCATCTCCAAAGCCTAGATCTGATGGTCAACAAGGCCTACGTCTGGTGGCCGCCAAAGCCTAGGTCTGGTGGCCGCCAAAGCCTAGGTCTGGTGGCAACCAAGGCCGCTGCTGCTTGCTAACAAAACTTGGTAAAAATGTTGGACTAATGGTAGTGGGTCCTGCGATAGACTGGCGGCCTGTCCAGGGTGAACCCCGCCTCTCGTCCAATCACCGCTGGGATAGGCCCCAGCTCCCCCGTGACCCTTAATTGGAATAAGCAGGTATAGAAATTGAATGAATGAATAATAGTGGTGGAAATTTCAAATTGCTGTTTTTTTAAAATTGCACAATTGTGCGACAAACCCGGTTAAAAGAACGGGTTCTGCTCTGGGAAGAACCATTTATATTTCGAGGCAGAGACGAGGTGGCGGCGCAGGTCGTTTCGCACCGTGCCGGTTCTGTTCATGAATGTCCTTCTATAATTTTCAAGGTGGTTTCATGACAATTAAGGGGCTTCAAAATGGCTCCCGCCCTCCGTTACCTTGACAACACTGAGTGAATTCCCAGGGCTTGAGATTCCGTGTCTGCTGCAGGGATGATTTATCTGTTCGGTTCTGTCCAGCGCTCAGTTCGCAGGTCAGCCTAATAACCTTTGTCAGCTCTTTAGGCGTGAACTCGGTATATTGTAACCATTTGGGCAGAAACGGGCCGGCTTTCCCGATATTGACTCCAACGCAGCGAGGAGAGAAGGAGGGGAGGTGCAGAATAAAGTGACACTAATGGAACATTGATGACAAAACAAGGCGCGCACAGGGACCACTTTCTATCGTTTTTAATTCTTAATGCCGTCGCCTCGGGTTTCCATATGTCTTGGGCCGAGGCAGCTGGACGGATCTGGCACGAGGATTAGGATTTCTTGGTGAGGAAATGGTCACGTGATTTACTGTTGCTGGAGAGGCGCTACAGGTGCCAGTGCACGAGGAGGGAGGGATAAGATGACCGAAACGTCGACTCTTTGGAACCGCACCACGCTGCTCAGCCCGCTCCGGAATCAGCTCTGTCGTGACTGGGCCAGGAGACCGGAGCGTCACCCAATACTTTGAAAACACACTTTGATGGCAATTAAATATTAATACGAGGAATCATAGCCTGAGAGCTGTATCCACATTACATAGAGCATGCAAATCGGCCAATCAGTCAGCCAACTGAAATAGCATCTGGAGGGCTGTATAAATAAGACCATACTTATCTTTAATATCATTAATACAGACTAAACCAACTCTGGGGGAAAAAATCGTGTAAAACTGTCCAGCAATTACTGTCATTTTCATCGTTTTAATTTGCATGCAATTACTGACCTTGTGTGTGGGCGACGTCGCCAAAAAGAACAATTTAACATAAAAACGTGATAATTGATTAAAAAAAACACTCTGTTTAATTCATCAACTTAAATGCCTGTCATATATGTGGCCGACAAAGATATTTCAAAAGGGCGAGAGGATGTGGAAATAAGTTAAATTCTTTCATCGTCTTTTCTCACATTCAGTCATCTGCCGTTTTTTTTTTTTTTTGGGTTTCTCCTTCTCCATAATCAAGCCTGGTTTCCTCCCAATAGGAAAACATCCCTCTTTCCTCCGTGCCTGCGTCTGTCAGCGATTCTGTGTGGGCCTGGACTCAACTCAGCCTGTGGCCAAAAATATCCCCTCATGGCTCCTCTGAACGGGACCGCAGGCGCACAGCCCTAAAAATACAGAGCAGCCGCGCCGCAGCGCCGCGCCTTCATTCATTAGCACCGAAAAGACTTTAACATAAGGACCCGGAGCCGACCGCAAAGCAGCTTTGCCCACATGGTGATGCAATTGTCAGGCACCAAAGGTTAATTCATTGATGTCACCATTTCAATCATTAGAGCTTAGAAACACGCGGTGCAAAGCGGAAATGCAGAATTAGTGATGTCAAAGCCAAAAGCAGTGGTTTCAAACTGGACTCACTCAAGAGCGGGTCTGACCCGAGGCTTTGAACCGGTTCAAGGAACAAAACCAGAAACTTTAGATTTAAAAAAAAAAAAATGTTCCGGAACAGAAACGTTTATTGGAAATAATAGTAACTGCTTAATAATATTTTTCATTCTTTAAAATATTTTCTGCTTGCAATAACTTGGTGCTGAGGTCATTTCCTGTCTTCTTGCACACATCTTTGAATGGCGCCGAATAATTTAGCAGCAGCAGGCGATGAAAGTAAAACGTGGCGTTTTCTGTTTCCAACCACAGGAGGTAACTATTGTGCCATGTACCTCAGAAACGTTCGACATCAACTTCAGCGACAACATTTTGACCTTGTGGCGACTTTCTCTGGCCTTGATCCGGCACGCAGGCGCCTCAGCGTGGAGAAGTTCGAGGACACGCCCACTTTTCCTGCAGTTTAAGCAGATATCTCCATGACGACACCCGTGATGAGGATGTTTTCTGAAAGCTTATGGATACGGACAAAATGGAGCAGTACCGCTACAAATCGTAGGGGGGCAGTGTCGCCAAGCGAGACACGACCCGAGACAAAAGGACGCAATGAAGACATGAGTTTTGTATTTTATTTTATCTATAATCATGTCGTGAAGTAGGTAACGGCCTGACAGACGACCTCCGTCTACATTATTACGACCATAGATATATATAAAGGCTAGATGACTTAGGCGCGCTGTTAGCCAATGGAGAGCGACGTTGCCACATGGCGGCCATCTTACCTCAGACAGCTGGCCCCACTCATAACATTAATGTCAATGGAGCATGAACTATTTAAATAACCATAACTGGCTCAATTTTCCACCGATTTTCAAACGGTTTGATTTGTTATAAACGTCAGAGATGTAGCTATGCTCCTGCATACTTAATGCATAATTTTAATTTCAACATGTCCAAGCATCCTGTATCATAGCTACGTTAATAAGGTTTGTAATAAGGCAAACCGTTTGTAAATCTGTCAATATTTCGGCGAGTTAAGAGTATTTTTGTTTAAGCTGATCACTCACCTTCCAACAGCTACCATA
>OMMV01234324.1:0-11239 GCA_900302635.1 Chatrabus melanurus | reverse complement strand
AAAAAAAAAACTCCATTTTTTTTTTTTTTTTTTTTTTTTTAAATGCTGGATCCGCCGCCTTAATCGGATCCACTCCAAAAGTTAATGGTTTCCTCCTTGGTCCATACCCCCAGACCTTCACCAGGTTTCAGAGAAAATTGGTTCAGTAGTTTTCCTGCTAAAAGTCAAACAGCACTGCAAACATTCTGGACAATATAATTCAGTCGATGCTGCAGACCTCATGGGCTTTTTTTTGTTTTTTTAAACAGAAGACAGTTCAGCACATGGGAAATATTGCGTTTTTTTAAAAGTTTCACTTTTGTTTGTCGCACCCCTAATTCATAGCTAAGTGTGAAGATTCAAGGTTTTTTTTTATTTTTTTTATAAATTGTTTAACATTTCCCTCACCCTGAATGGGTCACATGACTCTTCCTGTTGTTGACTGATGTAACTGAAATTCTAACCGTGCTTTCAAACGTGTTCCTTGTAATTATTGACAAATTTAAAACTTTCAGCTGTATCATGTGCAGATCAACAGACACAAAAAAAAAAAAAAAAAAGTTTACAGCATCTCTGAAAACCTCTTCAAAGTTAAAGGTGCCGCGTGACCTCGTTGGACCTGAGCTGGAATCTCGCTGGAGTCGAAAGCAAAGTACAGGGCTGCTCAAAAGAGTCGGGCTGGGCGAGCAGCTGGCTCAGATCTTTACCACCAAACAAGTTAAAGTCGACATCAAGCATCTGGAATAGTCACGTCTGACTGGAACACGGGTTAACTGATGGTCTGGCCTGGCTGCCCGCCACAGATCCATAAGAGCAGGTGCACAAGAGTTAAGTGCTCAGACTGGAACGCAGGGGATGGACTGGAAATGGAGAGAGTTGGAAGAAAGACAGAATGTGAGAAAGAAAAAAAACAAAAAAAAAAGAAATTGTCTGAGGACGTGAATAATGGATTGGAGGTTGAAGAGAACGATCAGAGATTGCTGAGAAGAAAAGAAGGTTCCCAAAAGGTTTGTCTGTGGCAGACAGCAGCTTTTATGTGTTCAATCAAAGCGCTGTGCGAGGACACTGATGGATAACGGGAACGCTGGCTGATTGGAAAGTGATGCAGCCAGAATGCAAAACAAGTTCTGGGAACAAACGGGGAGGGAGGGGGGCGTTCCCAGTGGCGTGCGGTGACGGACATTTGCGCGCAAACATTTCCAGTCTGTCCTGTGGTTTGTCAATTTCTCTGAACAGCGACACAATTTTTAGCTCTAATAAACCCACAGAAACATGAGGCGCCTGTTTGAGGGGAAAAGTGCAATCTGAGAGATGTCCTTGTCGGGACATTTTCCCCGAACCCAGAGCCAGCCTCCGTAAACGGGATGGAAGCGTGCCCAGAACGATGTGAGCTGATGATACGACACGTTTGGTTCTATGGAACTGCTTTAACTGACACATTACAAAAACATCAACTCCTGTTTGTTACTGCGTACACAAAACATACATATTCCATTTAAAATAAGAAACCATTAATGACGCCTGTGACATATGCTTCATTTTCTTAAACTTAAGGAATTAAAGGAATTAATCAGCCGTCAACATATTAATTGCTTTACTGAAATTAAAGGATGCTATTGGACTGCAGCTGCAGTGCAGAATGAGTGTGTGTGTGTGTGTGTGTGTGTATGTATGTGTGTATATACACACTAGAGATCTGTAATCAAACTCTTGATGAAGGAAAAACATTTGTGAGGTTTTGTTTTTTTTGTTCACAATATGTAAGCATCCTGTTTAATTGAAATTTACATCATACTGAGGCCAAAAATAAGCGCACAGTTTAATTTTATCATGAAATGAACCATGTAGTCACTGGAAATGAGAATGAAATCACTGAAGTGTGTGACGGCATTTAGACCTACATATACTACAATGTTCACAGTATTCACGTGTTTTAAAGGTTTTCCGCTACAAAATGTAAGTGAAACGAGGCAGAGGAACGATGGTGTCGAGCTCAGGGCAATTTTAGGAACATGTAAGTCAATGAACTGGAGTTCTGACACACCCAGCAGCAGGTGCGGACATGACTGACCGAGGCCTTGAATAACTTGAGCTTACACTATTGTTTTTGACCATTTCGGGAGTTAAAAAAAAAAAAAAAAAAAGGAGAAATGGGGAATGGCCCCAAACGAAAGGAGGTACTTTAAAGCGTATAAAAAGGTGAAACACTACAGATTCGCCAGTCTTTCCCAGGATCGACTCACTTGCTTATTCTGTCACTGGATTGGCTTAATAAACCTGTTAATGCACCAGACTCTGCTTTTTTCCCCTGAGTTTAATTTTGAGAAACTGTCTGATCATTTTTTTGAGCCGTTAACGAGGTGGCAGGAACTTTTGCCACTTCACTCTCACCCATACTAGCTGCTTATATCCCTCTCTCTCTCTCATATATATCTCTATCTATCTATCTATCTATCTATCTATATCAGCAGTAGTAATTTTTTTGTGATTAAACAGCTGAATTAAACTAGTCAACCTCTGTAAATGTAAATACAATGAAAGTCCAATTATCTCCCATTGAAGACAATGGACCAGAATTATTTTCCTTCATGTACATCTTAATACGGTGTGCTACTATTGACTGAAGTTTCGTTGAAATCCATTAACTGGTTGCGGAGGAACAGCGCTTTTTACCGGCCAATCAGGCAGTGCTTTCCACATGCCTACATGAGTTTTTCCATCAGCTTGTCTATGTCGCCCCGCAGCGGAGCCGCATGTTGATTTGGCACAAGTTTTACGCCACTATACCCTTCCTGACACAACTCCAGATCTACAAGCAGATTGGGGCACAGGTAGATCCGAACCAGGGACCTCAAACAGTTCTTCATAAAGGAATTTAAATTTTAACTTTATAAATACTTATTTGGAAGATTAATTGTTCTCGTGTACGACGAGTTGTATCAACACGTTTATGTGAAAGGACTCTCTGGGATATAGTGCACGCTGCGTGCACGTTGCTGGCCTCTAGGAGAGGCGGTGAGCAGGAAGTAAGTGTTGAGCAAAAAGAGAGCGTTTCAATTTTCATGTGACGTCGAACCGGAGGAACCGGTCTCACGAGATCCAGTCTGAAGGCGGCGGCATCAAGTCAGCGTTGGTGTCTTAAGGGTAGTTCACATTAACGGCACATTTCTGTTTGTGTACTTACAAAAACATATTTGTAATTACATTCCGCACCCGGTGCAGTTTTGCCACATTTCTTCCATTTAAGTTTCATTTACAAATGCTTAAGTAATGAAAGTGGAAGCTGCTGCGAGATGTTTATCTTATGGTTCTGCCGTTTTTCCCTCCCAGCTCTCTTTCACTGTTTGTGGCCATGTGCGTTCGTGTCGCCCTCACTCACCCTCTCTGGTGAGCACTGTGATTGGGATTCCTGGATCACTGAGCTTGATGAAGGGCCCTCCTTCATCGGCGCCGAGGCCATCCCTGGCCAACAGGATGTTCTTGGCACAAACGAAGCCGTGAACCAGCTTTTTGTCCTCCTATAAACGCACACAGACGTAAAACACGTCAACACGACAAACCCAACAACGGACAGGTAACCTTGGATACGTTTCCTCTCTCACCAAATAGCTGAGCGCTGACGCGAGCTGCTTGGCAACCTGGAACTTCCACGGTGTGCTGAGCGGGTTCTGCTGTCTCCTCATGAACAGGTCCAGCGGTCCTTGTTGGACAAACTCTTCCACCATGATATCTGTTCCACACCAACAGTGTCAGAGATAAGGTGCACACACACACACGACCACACACACACACACCGCTTGAAATGCACTTACTCTCCTGGTGGCGGACACACACTCCGTACAGCAGTACGATGTGTTTATGGGACACCTGACGCATCATGCTGGCCGTCTCAAAGAAAGCCTGCCCGAAAAAAGACAGACTTATGCTCCCGCTTCATGAAGACAAAACCATTTTTAAAGCCAGTTTGTCAAAATTTTGAATATTAATGAGGAGAAATGATGTAATAAGTAGTAGCTTTAAGCGGGGTTGGAGGTTACAGATTGTAGCAAGTCCTCATAAAGAAACAGATAATGGAATCTGTGTCTCACCAAAGAGATGTCCCTCTGTCCAGAACCCAGTACTTTCAGAACCACCTTGACTTCCTGGAAGGAGGAGTAACCTACATCCTCCTCCTCCTCATTCTTCACCCTCAGCGTGCCCGAGTAGATGTTGGTTCTTGTACCTCGGCCGAGGTGCTCCTCCTGAACCACACAGTCGGAATAAAGAAAAATAAAGTTAAACTGGTTTCCTCCGATATCAAACATGACTACTACAAGAAAAGGCCTCCAAGAGGATTTCTGGTTCTGAACTGATGCCATTACAGTTCAAAACACACCTGTGACGATTACAAGAAAAGGAGCGACAAGGAGGTTATCAGGCATTGCACTGTTCTATGTATGATTTTTTTTTTTTAAATAATCACCGTTATATAATTTGACATGCAAACACAACTGTTGGGATTTTAACTGTATGCATGTTTACTCATTTGAGCAACACATGGAGGATCGGCATCGTCTTAACGAACCCCGATCCAAATCTTTTAGTTTAATGTAGCAGTTATAATCTGCTTGTTTCTCCTCCTTCACAAGGCTCAGGTGGCAGCAGAGTGACATGTGACACATTGGCTACTTCAGCTAATGACTAATAAAATAAATAAATAAATTTTTAAAAAGCATCCGCATGGGTGGGGGTGGGGGTGGGGCAGTGCGCCAGCATGCAACAATAAATTCTCTTGTTTAAAATGTATTTAAAGTATTGTACCAAATTTGTTTATTGCAGATACTCGATATTAAAGCACTCAGATCGAATCACGGCCTTAAAAAAATAAAATAAAATAAAAATAAACAAGGCAACTCGTGACCGGGCATCCCCGGCTGGGAGTAACTGAAGCACTCTTGTATAACTCACACTCATAACCCAGAAAAGTAGGCATGCACGCACACACAGAGCGAGTGTGAGGCTATATGGCCCAAAGGTTCACAGGATGAGGAAACGCAGTATATGATCATGCATATCCATTTTGGAATAAACTGGACAGAGGCTATAACCACTGTTCAGCACTGATATAATGTACAGAGTCCACAGTGTTTGAAGTGGTTCTGTTGTAAACTCCTGACTGATCAATGGCCCAAAGGTTCACAGGGTGAGGAAACATAGTACACGATTATACATATCCATTTTGGAATCAACTGGATAAGGCATTCATAAGTTATAGTGTGTAAAGAAAAAGGTAACGCACGCACAGATGGAGATTATTGTCCCCCGTCCTGGCGTGGCTGGCAGGGGATAATAAATAAATAATAGGGTAATCCCTATAATTAGAACTCAGAATGTGGTTTACACATACTTTCCTGCTCACTTACAAGTTTAATAAAAATTTAACACTTCTTCTTCTTCCGGCTGCTCCCGTTAGGGGTCACCGCAGCAGCTCATCTGTTCTCATCTCATCCTGTCCTCTGCATCTTCCTCTGTCACACCAACCACCTGCATGTCTGCCCTCACCGCATCCATAAACCTCCTATTTGGGACTCCTCCTCCTGCCTGGTGGCTCCATCCTCAGCATCCTTCTCCCTATGTACCCTGGGTCCCTCCTCTGTACATGTCCAAACCATCTCAATCTTGCTTCTCTGGCTTTTATAGAAAACCAAAAAAATCTAATTGTAATTGTCCTACAATTTCATTCATGTTATGCCACAATAAATAAATGGTAATAACTCCTGTGTGGACCGTTTTTATTTTCCTTGTTACAGGGATAATCATGCAGCACGGTATTGTATTATTTTTACAAAGTTAAAATTATACATTGCCATGCCGTAAAACACAGCAATGATTTATTATACATCCCATTAAAACTTTATTTTATCGTGAGGAGAGAGATGGCAATGACAAAGTGACGCGGAATAGCCGCAGGCGGCGTACCTGTTCAATGTCCTCCTTGAGAATGCGATGGAAGCTCAACTGGGTCTCCTGCATGGACGTATGTGGGGTTGGTGCTCGTTCTTTAGTGACGATGAGCAGATTAGAAATCTCTGCAAGACAAACGCGTGCACATAAATGTTTGTGGAACTTTTAGCCAACAATAAAATGCATTTTTTCTACATGAAAATCACCACAAAGACACGTGCATCTTGTTTTGCATCTCACAATCACTTACGAGGAAGCTCAAGTTGCACCGTTATCAAAGCCATGCTACTGTTCAACTGTAAAGTCTGTAGTTTTAATCCCATACAACAACAACGCACTTTAATAGCAATAAAAACTGAGCTGTATTTTGCAGGACCCAAGGATTAAACTTACACACATAGTTGACAACAGTGCTGTTGTCAAGTATAAAAGCAAAACTATGTTTACATGTGGTAACGCAAACTCTCGCCAATTACGTCAATGTGGCAATGATGTGAACAACAATTCAGGTCATCTTACCATAGCGATTCAGTTTATTTTTTTTCTATGTGCAGATCTGTGTGTGGGAGGATGAAGTGAAGAAAAAGAGAAAAAAAAGTGTCTGTGCTTGTTACCATGCTATTTGTGTGCGCTTGTTAGGCTGTCTGTGGGTGTTTCAGAGCCGATGTTGATGACAAAACCGACACAATGTGGTTTAAGAAAAAAGAAAGAAAGAAAGAAAGAAAAAAAAAACCTCCACTCGATCAGCATCACCCAACATACAGCGTCAAACACATCTTCCTAAAACATGCAATCTGTGTTCGGTTGCCAAGTCCAGTCACATCAGGAGTGCACACTAGGTCAGGTCAGGGAGTATGCGCTTGTGTTGCACATCACCATAACCAACACACTACACAACAGTCCCGGGTTCTGATTGGCAACCAGCCAAGCAAACGGTTTGCATGGATGCTGCACCTGCGTGCTGAATCATGCTCAGGGAGACGTCACATGGCCGTAGCGTTGTAGCGTATGCTCCTATGTGACCGCTCATTTGACACAAAGCCACTGCAGTGGGACGAAACACACGGCCATCACTGAAAATTAAACATGTCAATACATCCACTGTTTGTTTTTGTTTTTTTGCTAAACTACTACTTTAAGTAAAACCTACACCATACCATACACTACACTGTGATGTGATCATCAAGAAACAAACACTGCATGACAGCGTGTATGAAGTAACTGCATTAGGATGATGAGTCGGCATTGCAGCGGTACGAGCGCGTTCAATAGAAGATGGATACGATGAGTGTCGTGTTTCCCATATCACCATGCAATACGTGTCATATTGTAATATGACACGTATTGCATGGTGATACATACGTTATTACAGGCAGAGAGGCATGCATACATTCACAGAGGCACACACAAACACGTGATACAGACACAATGATGCACCCACCCCACCACTGGACTATCATAAAGCATTAGTGTGCGGTAGAGACTGAGGTCTCCCCTGTTGAAACCCTGAACGGGAGCAGAAAAATATATATATATATTTATATATAATGATAGCTGCGCACCTTAGAAGGACCCGATTTCCAAGTTGTGGACATTTCCAGGACACATCCACAGCGTCTTGGAGTGACCACAGAGTGGAGCGGGAGGGGGATTGTGTAGCTCTCGAAATCCTATTGTGTGTGCACAACATAATTCCTTCCCACAATTTGATTAAATTGTGCACACAAGAAATAATTAAATCATTTTGGCAGCCCGTATACCCAAGACATTCATTCCCACATCTCACGAAAGGTTGATATGAGGTGTTTGCTGACATGCACGTATCTCTCTGAGCAAACTACAACCCCAACAACAAAAACGCTGGGTCGATGTGTAAAATGTAAACAACAACAGAATGCAATGGTTTGCAAATCTCATAAACCCATATTTTATTCCCAATAGAATATAAACATATCAGATGTTGAAACTGAGACATCTACCCATTTCATGAAAAATATTAGATCATTTTGAATTTGTTGGCAGCAACACATCTCAAAAAAGTTGGGACTGGGGCAGTTTGTTCTAAATATAAGGATTAAATCATCACTTTTACAGCCAGTTTTCTTCAGACTAGTCAGGGGACGGACACATGAACATTTCCAAGTCACTGAATATGTCTTGGACTTCATTTGCTTCAATCATTATGGTACTGTATGGGAAATCTGTGTCAAGTAGGCAGCTCTCAAAAACTGAGTGACCATGCAGGAAGGAGACTGCCATCAAATTCAAAATAAGTTAATATTTTTCATGAAATGGGAAAATGTCTCAGTTTCAACATCTGATATGTTGTTTGTTTTATTGGGAATATAATATGAGTTTATGAGATTTGCAAACCATTGCATTCTGTTTTTATTTACATATCGACTCAACTTTTTTGGAATTGGGTTGTAAAATTATTGTGCTCAACTGTATTTCTGTGTTTGTTATTATCTACATAAATGCAGAATGTCTCTCACGCAGTGTATTATTTGCTCTTTTAACGTAGCACGTACAGACTACTCAACTAAAACTAATTCATCAAATTGTGGGCATGAATTCTGTCATGCACACACACATAATACAAAACATTGTATTTTTTCCCCCCCTCTCTAACACTCCAGAGCTCTGCATCAAACACAGATGAGACAACCTGTTGCACATTTCCCGCCGTACTCCTTGTGGACAACGGTCGGTGTTATTCTGCAATACACTTCTGAGTTACATCGATGCAGTTCTGATATGGCAATATTGCATCATGTCACTGCATAGTGTATGGTCGGCTTAAAAGTGGACAAGTCTCATTCCAAGTTCTTCCTTTTGTTAAACACAAATTCTTTCCAGACAAGTCTAGTAACGTGGATGTAACACAAACTATGTAGTCTTTCTTTGACACAAGAAGTCCAAGTGTGAATACCTCTATACTTCCTAACAGACAATGAATGACTGCACTGGGGGAATGTAGGCACAACAGTGTGCTATAGGCTGTGGTTTTGTATTTAACAAGGATGTTGCATAATATTTCAAAATGAAAAACAAGGCAGTTCTCGTCCTTTATCTTCCTCTGCAGTAGATATAGCTCACGCATGAACCGTAACAGTTCTGCATTATGATGTTAAACAACACACACACACACGCACACACCTTTCCCTGTTTGAAGTAAACAGAAGACCGCTACTTTGGCTCCGGAAACCAACATTTACAACTCTCTTCCTCCCCGTCACACCATTTCTCTTTCTTTGTCAGAGACACACACACACACACACACACACACGCAAAGAGACGTTTGCCAGCTCGGCCTCATTTACCTTCAGTGAGACAAATACAAAATTAAACTTAATTTCACTACTACTAGCTTTATTTTTTATGGCAACGCTACAATTACCTGACATTCTGCAGACCTTGACGTTCATATTATCCATTTGACAGAATATGACAAAAGTAAGAAAGCGATACAATTAATTGAGAGTATAAAGTAATTAATGCACCATGATCCAAGTTAGTTACTTGCAGTGAAAATGGGCATCTCAAAACTAGGAGTGCGTTTCCTGCACAACACGACTGTACTACAGCTGAAACAATTCTTTGAGAAACCTGAAAATATAAATATACACTTCATGCAAATTTTCTGCTTCAAGGATTTCTGAACTATATGGAATTACACGTACAATGTGTTACACACCGGAGCAGTGCAGACAAAGTATTTACTAACACAATAAGAGACGTGCACGAGCCCCGTTCAGGCCACGCCTAAAGACAAATAAAAGGGGATCAGAATTATTGTAGGAACTTTTCAAACTGCTAATGCAGCATCGTCTTTTAACCTGCTGTTCATCAGCATGCTTAATAGTTTAAAAACTCATTTTTAAATCACATCTGGTAAAAGGGGATGACCATGAGTTGCTAACCATGCAAACAGTTAAACAACGAACGCTGCATGCTACAGATATAAGCAGCATGTAGTTATACTTACACGTACTAAAAATATTAACATTTTTTACTGTGTGTGCACAGACAAGGAAGCCACAATTTAATCACTATAAGAAGTTTCCTGAAATACTTTTTTTTGCCTTTAAAAAAAAAAAGGTTTCTTATCCAATTTTGCAAACAAAAACATAATTGTTAGTGCACTTGGTAACAATTTTTTTAATATAGTCTTTTCTATTGTAAGTCAACAATACTTATACAACTAAATACTATTAATATTCAAAACCTTAAGTGACTGTGTAATTTTTGTTGGCCTTTATTCTTTGTTTAATTCTGTAATATATGAAATGAAAATTGTTTGGTAGATTTTTTTTTTTTTTTTTTTTTTTTTTTTTTAAATCACATATGCCCTTTCTATAAATGTTTTTATTTTGAATAGAAAAGTTTTGTGACTGCATATTGTACAGCGGTCACAGATTTACAATGTTTTTGCTGTTTTAGTCAGTCCTTCTGTTTTTGCCCGCTCTTGGCATCATGGCACATTAAGAATTAAAAACCTGCACCTGAATGCAACTACACTGAACGATATTGATTCTTTAAGCAGCATTTTGTTGCTCAATAAATAAATGAAAGAGTAAATAAATCAACTTAAAAAAATACATTTGACAAAACCAAAATGAAACGGCTTGTAAAATGTACAAAATACCAAAAATGGATAAAATAAAAAAATGTGTCTTCAAAAGCATTAGTGTAGGAAGGATGACAACCAAACTGGTTTCAGAACTGTCTGAAGGGTGGACCAGCATCCAACAATTCATGTTTAAGGAAAAAAGAAGATAATTAGGCCAAGAAACTATTATAATCAATTCACAACTTGTAAAACTGATGGCGCACCGCTCCAGTGTGAAGGCTTTGATTTTGGTGTGCCATGGAGTAGAATCTCCTGTGAGTCATATTTTGTAACTACAGTACCTCTCGGCTGTGGAGGGCAGCAGCGGAGCAGCTGGAAACAGAGGTTATCGCTGCGAAGACTCTGACCCTCCAAGTGCTCCACAAGTTCCCTCAGAGAGGGCCGCGTCGTTTCGGTGCCGTCCAGTTGGAAACCATCAGGAATCACCTTAATCTGAAAATTCTTATGCTGGCGCATGGGACGCGAGTCTTTTAGATTAATCTGTAATGAGGAAAGGGGAAAAAAATAAAGGGTCAGGGAGTGAAACAAGAAAAAAAATTAATAAAAAAAAAATTTGCCAAAACACTGGTTGCCCGTTTTTTGAAAGAAACTTGATAATATCATCACTTCTGTCAAGGAATTACTTTTTGTCTGTGTTTGACTGTGAGCTGGATGTCTCCACATATATTTCAATGACATTTGTTA
>OMMV01234322.1:0-12646 GCA_900302635.1 Chatrabus melanurus | reverse complement strand
TAAAACCCCCCCCCCCCCCACACACACACACTTTCTCAATGGCCCAAGATTACAGCTGTATTCCAAAATCACACCAAAAAAACCCCTGACATGCAATGTGACAATTGCTACATCACACAGAAACACCGCCTTAATTGAGGTGATAAAAACACTTGTGAAAATACACTGTAGTGCATGATGCACCATTTTTTATCATCCTTTTATAGGTGGTACTTCACATCCACAACAGGATTTCCACTGCATGTTCATTTGTTTTAAAAAGACAGAAAGAAGGCAATGAATGTCTTGATTTATAGCATTTTGGCAACAAATATAATACATTTTGGGTTTAAAATCACCAACATTGTTGTTTGATTTGCCAGTTATTGTGGAACATGTTCAGACTGTGCCAATTAACATGTTTCACATGATAAAATGAATGTTCGTATGATCAGTGGGTAGAAAATGTCATTTTTCTCAAAACAGTTAAAATGGATTTATAGCGTTTTGGAAAAGAGCTCTTCATATGTACCGAACGAATGCAGCCACTGCATATATGGTACTTTTTTCTGTATGTGGAACTCACTTTGTAAGTCTACATTTTCCCTGAGCAAATTTAGCAAAGGACCGGATGTTGTTAGTTCAGCCCATGAGCACAGCGCAGCCTCATAGTTTTGGCGAACACTGACAAACCAGACCTTGCAGATTCTCCCCTGTCATAAAGGTTTGCTGTGTGGCAACACGACGGTTTCTCAGTTAATAATTGTGAAGATGGACAAAGACACATGGATCAGACAAAAGCTATATGTATATGCATTGTTCAGTTTCAATCTGGTATATTGGTGGTTGCATGTCGAACATGACCCAAATGTCAGTGGCACAAGAATAAAAGTGAGTGCAGTGCGAACCCAGCTCCCCGTGGTGTTTAAGCAGCCTCCTGCTAACAATTCAGACTGGACCATAGCCATCACAAACGCCATAGGTGTTTTTATAGCAGCAGATGTGCGACCGTATGCAGTTGTTGTGAACACGGGTTTTAAAAGCATGCTGAAAGTAATTGAGCCCCATCACTAAGAGTCCCCTCTCTCTCTGTCGTTTTTATTGAAAAAAGAAGCAGTTTAACGTTTCTTGTTTCCACTGCACCGAACAATACTGAACCATGACCTCAAAACCAAGGTACATGCCGAACCGTGATTTTTGTGGAGGCTACCGTTACACCCCTAATATACTAATTACAAGCTGTAAAGTCTTGACTAGACACTAGCGAATTCAACTGATTCTGTTTTTTGTTTGGCTTTGATTGACTTTTGTCCTTATTTGTATATAAAATAACAACTGAACAAAATGCTTAAAAACAATAGTTAAAAAAATGCAATTGTCATGATGTCAAGATAAAAATTACGCTAAGATGAATGACAACAAAGGAGGACACAGAAATAGCAAAAGCAATATATGCAAATAATAAGTAAGAAATAAGTGCATGGATTAAAACAATTTCAAGTATAAATATGTGAAAATGGTGGTTAGGTTTCACTTCTGTTCCTCCCCTTCTTGTCAAATCCCAATTTAACTTCACATTAATGCTAATCATCTTAATCACAACAGACCAGCAGAAAAGCTAATGCGAAACAGGAAATTAAACGGTGTGACTGTTTGTGAGATGCATCAGAAATATCTCGCCATGAAATTGCCTGCCGAGCTGAATAAATACACCTGAAGCCTGTGATCATTCATTTATTTCACCTATTAAAATCCCTTTAACAGCCCAAAACAGAGGAATTTTAAAGGCTCGAGATTAGTGCGACATTAATTATACAAACAAGGACGAAAGCCATTATGAAGGAGCGTGTTTCAAACGTTTTCTTCCCTCAGCACAATTACTTTGACAAATTGAGGGAGAAGACAGAGAAGATAATGTGCACATTATTGCAGAGTTTAACATGAATCTCAGGGTGCGCAGAGGTGAAATGTGTGAAACGGTAGATGACACAAACAAATATGTTTGCATTTCTAAATTTGGAGTTTTGCTCTCAGTATCAATCGAAAACTACCCTGTGCAGTAAATAACATATTTGGCGACGCGTAATTGAATTGCGTAAAGAGCTTGGCTTTCCATTTGACTAATTTGCTTTTATTTGACTTTTAAAATGGATCAAAAATTGCATTAAAATTGACCTGTGCCAGACAAACAAGCTATTATTGTCAGTTTAGTAAACAATTTAGCTGCTTGTTGTCTTCTTTCTGACCTAAGTAAACATGAGTCTGGCTCAGTACACAGTTTTGCTCAAGGACACGAAGCTGGTAATAGACACACCCTGTTAATTAACACATTACCTGAACAGGAATCAAACCCGTGACCTTTAATTACAATATTAGAAGGTCTCTCAAATCAATCCTCTTTCCTCGCTTCATCTCCTTCCTTTGGGGACACTGCGGTGCATTTAAACAAATATTGCCATGATGGGATGCACTCTGTGGCAATGGTCACTCGGAGAGGAAAAATTAAGCAAATGATGTTTCAGATATTCATCTGAATGCAAACATTTGAACAGCAGACGTAAGCAATCACAATGATGGATTCTACCGCAGACCGTTTGAAAGACAAAGAATGCAGAGGACGGGGTTGTTTTTCATCACCGTTGCCGTCTCTCGTGGCAGTGGATGTGACAGAATTAGTCATATGTGACAGATTTATGACGAATGCTGCCACTGCAAGGGTAGATTAAATATCTGCGTGCATTCATAGCAAATACAAATGAGATGAAAATGAAAGCATTTTGTGGGGTTTTTCAGGACACTGGATTGTTTTTCATTGCACTGTGTATTTATTGATGGACACATTTACTTAAGATTGAAAAATTCTCCTGACAAATCGTTGTCTCTCGTGTCTTTGCTTCTGCTCATAGCTCTCCGGCTTCACCTACCTGCTTGCTGTCCCCCCCCTTTACATCATCCTCTGCCTACCCATCTCCGTGTTTCCCTCATTCACTTGCTCTTTCCATCTCTGCTCAACACTTGCCCTTTCAACCTCTTTGTCAGCCTCCCTATCACCGTCTTTGTGAACGCATCCCCCAGATGACCCTTTCCCCCTTTTTACCACCGCTGTCCATTTACCGTTTGCCCGCCTATGTTCAACTTTGCTTCTATTTTCCACCTTCATCCATCCCCATCATCCTCACCATAACTCTCTGGATCTCTGTCAGCACACTTACCCTTTCACCCTCCTCCTGTGTGCACATTATCCTCCCGGTACTTCATCACTGCCTACCTCCTTAACCTCTCCCCTATCCATCTTTTTTCTGGCAGCAGTAATCGCTGCCATATATGGCTTTCCCTCTACTTAACTACCTTCATCCATTCTTTCCTATAATCCACATTATGGTGTTTTCTCGAGTAACCATATGTCCGGTTTCCTGTGGGACAATCCATCTTTCAATGTCAATGTCTGTCATCTGGCTGAATGTCTAGGCAGATGCCTACAGTTCCAATGATAAGTTTACAAGCATCTTGGCTAAAAACGTTTTCCATCAAGTATACACGTTTAATTTTATGAAACCATATGTCTAAGTCAATCCTTAATTGGAAATAGCAGGTTCAGAAAATGAATGAATGAATATGTCTGAGTCAGTTGGAATGTCTACTTTATTTCAAAGTTATTTAAAATAGTACTTACAAGATAGATTTATTACATTTTTTATTCACTGAAAGATGCTTTTTGTTCAATTTTTATTCACTGTGAGATTTTCAGTGGGGCAGTGAAGATAATGCCTCTATAAACAACATGGGAGATTCTAAAAAAATCCCAAAAATAATGGAACTACTTTTAAAAGTTTTCGAATGACTAATTGGTATAATTGGGTGTTATGTAGGGAAGCTTTAGCTGCATTTTAAGGGCCTACCTCTAGAACCAATACCTTCTTGCGTTCCGTTGGCCCTTTGGAACAAAAGTTCATTAATTCCTGGGTCTTAAGTTTGGGCCTCCTTTCTCAGTGATGTAAAGTCTGTGTGGTGTCAAGCTTCTTCTATTTTTGTATAATGGACTACTTGGGCACTGTGGTGGCACAGTAGTTATCACATTTTCCTCACAGCAAGTAGGTCCATATTTCAAAACCCACCTGTGCACCAATCTCCTTGTACATCTGGAGGTGCATCAGGAAGGGCATCCAGTGTAAAACCTGTGCTAAATCAACATGTGCATCATACTAGACCTGCTGTAGCAAATGGAATGAGCCAAAAGAAGTTAGACTGAACAGGTGGCAACTTGTACCTTTTAATGATGGCTCTTCAGAAGGAAGATGACTTTTGGAGATCAAAAAGTTAAAATGTTTTCCCCATGCTCTTAAACACAGTGTAACATATATATATCTTTGCAGCTCTGGTGGGATTTGAACCCAGATTTCTTACCCTTGAGATCAATGCTCTACAAGGTTAGCCAAAGGGGAATCCCCACTAGCTGAGCTAGCAGGAACATGTTTCCAAACTGGATTTCACAATGCATTTCACCATGATGCAATAGGAAGGCGCTGCTTGACAGGTGCCCCAATTAACCTCTAATCTGCCAATAGCAGTGCATGCTATTAATAGAGTCCAATCACAAAGTAAAAAACACCAAAATTCAACCAATGCTGAATGGTTAAAAAAAAGCAAAGATTAAATTGAATTGGTGAATTCAATAACGGCCCAACTCATTTTTTAGGATGGCCACATTTTTTTGATGTCACACTTTTTCTTTTGGCAGATTCTCTTGAAACATTGATAGAAATCAAGAGAGCAATTATTTTATCATGTTAAAAACTGTTTTCCTTCCAAATAATTATATCCTGTGAAAATTAGAACAAAATTCTTTCAAAAAAATGGAGTTGGGCCCTTATTGAATTCACCAATTCAATTCTAAAAGTGCCAATAAAGTGTTTAATTCTTTTTGTCAGCTGTACAGCATAGAGTTTTACATTGTATGATCTGGCTCAAATGATTCATCTGAATTTGCTGTTCTCTGCAGGAAGCTCCAGACTCTTTTAGTTGACGTGTTCAAGCAGTCCAAGTTGGCAGCCTATGTCAATGTACAGGCACACAATCATACCACACAGAAATACTGTTGAAAGTATAAACCATCCCAGCCAAGGAAGTGAGCGCTTGGGGCCACTTTGTTTCATCAGTAATTTGTAAATGCATTTTTTACAGAGGGCATTGCTATCATGGGCTGAAAATGACAGTGGGGGGGAAAAACATTAAATTTGATCAGGACAGTTTATTAGATACAGTATGCTATATGTGAATCTGTAATTTCTGGTTAATTACTGCTCCACTTTTGTAAATTTTACTTATATCATACTTACATCATGTAAATTTTACACATATATGGTTGTAGCAATATTAAAATTCCCCTTAAGTTGAGTTTTTTATGTATATGCTAAGAGTTGGGTTGCATAAGAGGTGTTGATGCTGAGTATGGATGGGAGTAATTTCTGGTTATGAACTCAAATGTTCCCGTCTGAAGAACTGATAACACTGACGGCTGTATAATTGTCCATACACGGTGGTGTTAAGGTCAGCTTGACCTGAAAACAGAATGGAATAAAAGGCATATCTCGATTGTATCAGGGCTCTAGACTTTTGTAATAAAAAGTATACTTTGAGGAAAACTCTGTGTTTCTTGTCTCACTATTTTGGGTCTCTTTGGTCTTTAGCTATTACACCACTAAATGACACCAGTACGGATCCTGTGATCGGACTAACCCTATCACCATCCTCCTTTGTCCACTTGTTGGACCATGAGTTCCATTCAGATCTAGTCACCCTGTTCCTTCCCCTCTCTGCCATATCTCTATCCAATCCTGCATGATATTTATGCATCACAGCAAGGGTAGCTACTTTACCTTGGTGGCGACGGTGCGCCCAAACAGTATGGCGTAGCACAGATTGAGGGCAGAGGAGTAGGAGAACACATGTAGCCTGTTCCTTCCATGAGGAGTCATGCCAAAGGGGCTGTTCCACTCATACAAGGTGAGGAAGAGTGCGGTGAGATGCAGCGTTACAAAAATTCCCACCCACATGGACCAATGGAGAGGCCACATGAAGGCGCCGATGGGAGCTGCTGTGTCCCGACTACGAACCTGCCGGGTCAAACAAGGTGTGTATTTTGTATTCTCTTTGGTAAAATCTTATCAACATTCATAGAAAAAAATCTTTAAAACTTTTATTTTGTGCAACCTATCACTTATTAAGTGTCAGAAACCAGTTATTGAAATATGGGGCTTTCAGTTTTGTGCTGAAACCATATTGTCAAATGATATTATATATGAGTAGTTTGTCAGCCACAGAGGGAAATGCTAAGCAAACCAAGTACAACTGTGGTACGTTTGATGGATCTGCTAGATTACTTCTGAAAATGCCTCTCTGAGAGTTATACAGTCTTATTCCTCCTCTCATTTTCAACTTCACTGAAAACTGATCTGCTGTTCCTCTTCAAAAGACCAGGTTCAGTGGGGTAGATGGGAGAATTTAAGTAGTTTGCTGACCATATCATCTAATCACACAGAAACTGGCCACACAGAAATACTGACAAATCAAAGTAATACTGAAGACTGAGCACCATGTGTCTTCTGCAGTCATTAAAATGCAAACAAATCATTAAAATGTAAAGGGAAAACTCAAGAAAAATAATGAGTTCAAGCAGATTTACCAGAATGCCCAGGCTGGTGGAGTAAAAAGGGGAGGTGAAATCGATGACTCTGCTCCTGGCGGAGTTGATGGAGAAAGACGTTACGGCCATGTCAGCAGTTCCACTCAGCAGGTCCCCGACCAGACCCGTCCACCGTCCTGTCCCACTCAATGCGCCATACTTCCCATCACCCACAATGTAGAGGTCAAAGGTGAAGCCCATGTCTTCTGCCAGTTTCTCCAACAGGTCGATGCAGTACCCGTAGCAGCACTTTCTCAGGTCTTCAGGTAGTTCTAAGAGTCAAAATGTGATGATGATGTGAAATGTGTCCTTATGGATATTCATATATAAGGTCTGAAAGAGCAGAGGTCACACATCTGGGAATTTGTTGCCACTTTTTGACTTTGGGTCATTGAAAAGGCTGCAATTCAGTAAGAGTTTTATTACCATAGACTACTTGTTCTAGTATCTTTAATCAGACTTCATTGTTTGTTCCCTTCTCTGGAAAATGTAACAACTTTTGATAAAAGCATGCAGTTGTACAAATAGGCACCAGCTCCCCTGTGAGCCTGAATTGGAATAAGCGGGTTTCGAGAATGAATGAATGAATAAATGCAGTTGTACAGAACGCCATCATTTTGAATGTTCAAACAGAACTCTTTTTGCAAATTCATCAAGCTGAAATTCAGCCATCAAGAGGTGCGTGTGCTAGTTGTTACCATGATACCATCACAGCAATAAAGTTGTGATGCTAGAAAGTCTTTCTGTTTTGTTTTAGATTTATTCCTATAAGAAGAAAGCCATAAGGTTACAAGAACGAAGCTGTAAAGTTATAACAAACATTGTTACACAATAAAGTCAATCTTTAACAAGAATGATCATGTTACAAGAATACTTGGGGCTGTTACACGTAGGAGTATAATGTCAAAAGATTGGCCGCACTATTACAAGAACAAAATCTTACTTTAATGAGAGTAAAGCCCCATTCTCTCTTTCACAGACATGCATCCCAGAAAGTCGCTGTCTATAACTGTGACAAACTGGAGTGTGAAGTTTCCAGTTGTCCATGACCTTGATCTAGCGTGCGGTTTGATATAAACTTGTATCATGTGATAAGTTCAAAAGCAACTGTAGCACGCCTGTAGTATAAATTTAGCACAGTTTGGCAATTTGGTGCATCCTGGTGATGTTTCGCCATGTACGACAACATTCCACTGAATTGCAAGGAATTACTCTCTACCACAGTCTCCATTACTTTGAACTGTTAACCCAAGCATTTAACCGCATTCCCCACACTACTCCACGACCCTCTCTCTCAGTCACGCACATGCAATTTGTCTTGCTCCTACTGATTTTCATTCTCCTTCTCTCCAGAGCATATCTCCACCTCTGCATGCTTTCTTCGCCCTGATCTCTACTGTTACTACAGGTCACAATGCCATTTGCGAATATCGTAGTCCTGTCTGATATCATCCATCAACCTGTTCATCACCACTGCAAAAAAGAAATGGCTCAGAGCTGATACTTGATTCAATCCTACCCCCACCTTGAACCAGTATGCCATTTTTACCACACATTTATGTGCTGCACCACCCTCCCCTATTTCTCTGCCACTCCCGACCTCCTCATTCAATACCACAACTCCTCTCTTGGGACTTTGTCACAAGCTTTCTGTAAATCCACAAACACACAATACAACTGCTTCTGGCCTTCTGTGTACTTCTCCATCAATAGAATCAAAGATTACAATACATTGAAACATTGCATCTGCCGTACTCTTACTTGGCATTCATTCATTCATTCATCCATTTTCTACCGCTTATCCAGGTCTGGGTCACAGTGGCAGCAGACCATGCAACTCAACCCACACTTCCCTATCCTTGGCCAAGACTTCTAAGTCTTCTTGGGGGATCACAAGGTGTTCCCAAGCCAGCTTGGAAATATAATCCCTCCAGCATATCCTGGGTCTTCCCCGGGGCCTCCTTCCAGTTGAACGTGCCTGGAAGACCTCGCTAGAGAGATGACCAGGGCGCATCCTCACCAGATGCCCAAAGCACCTCAACTGGCTCCTTTCGATATAAAGAAGCAGTGGCTTTACTCCGAGTCCCTCCTGGATATTCTAGCTTCTCACCCTGTCCCTGAGTGTAAACCCAGTTACTCCACGGAGGAACCACATTTGCGCCATTGTATCGGCGACCTTGTTCGTTCGGTCATTACCCAAAGCTCATGACCATAGGTGAGGATAGGAACGTAAATCGACTCATAAATCGAGATCCTTGCCTTCTGGCTCAGCTCTTTTTTCACCACGATGGTCCAGTACACCATCCGCAGGACCTCAGATGCAGCCCCAATCCATCTGAACTGATGCTCAATCTTACCCCCACTCATGAACAAGACCCCAAGATAGGTGAACTCCTCCACTTGGGGCAATAACTCTCCCCTGACCCTGATGGGACAATCCACCCTTTTCTGACAAAAGACCATGGTCTCAGATTTGGAGGTGCTGATCCTCATCCCATTTGCTTCACACTCAGCCTCAAACCTGCCCAGTGCACATCGGAGTTCATGTACCTATATAATTACTAGGGGTCTGCATCGTTCCCTTATAAAATGATCCAACATGTATCTCGATATATGGGCTATGATATGATTCAGGAACAATACTTTTTATTATGGTGTGATTCAATGTGATACAGTGCAAACAGTAATTCTTTGTTTAATGTAGACATTCATTTTCCATGATAAATTAGAATAAACCAGAAGTGCTTTGCTTACCTTCAAACACATATTTCATGAAAAACAAGGGACTCTCAGGTTTTTGCTACTGTGCAACAGCACATTGGCACTGCCTCTGTTCGCCTTTTGTTCACCACTGGGGGCAGCACCACATACAGTAGCAGAAAGTGCAGCATAAAAGAAGCCCAGAAGAAGAAACCAGCTGTTGTTAGCAGCATAAATAGCATAGCGTATCTTCCCCATTCCAATCCGTATGATAGTATTAACAAATTGTGAACCGAACATAAAGTTGAAATGGGTACATTTATCCGTTATACCACCTACCACTATCAGAAATTTTTTTCGCCTTGCAAAGTGAAGGTTTCTGTGAACGGTCTCTGCGGCAGCCTCGTGCAGATCTTTGACCTTTTATGAAAGCTTGAAGATGCAAAAGTAGCAGTGTAACAAGCTTATCTCCACCAATTCATGACGTTAAATTTGAGCCATCGACCAGTTCATAGTACATTTAAATTGATTCGGGGGTCCGTGTATCGCTGTAGTCATATCTCTGAGTTTAAAATAGATTTTTTGATTTTGGTTAATTGTCACACCCCTAATAATTACCGGCTTATAATAGCTCCTTTGTTTCATACATTCTTCTGACATATATAGATGTAACATTTTGTGAAAAATAAAGTTTCTTCCTGTCCTCTCATAACCTCTTTATTCATAAAATTGAGACATAAGTGTTGAGGTGGCCCCTTAACAGTACACCTGCTTTGTTTTGAGCTGGACTGACTTCCTATGATCCCTCACTGATTTCACTGAAAATTCTCCTCAGTCTTGAGGCAAAGATGATCTGGCATAGCAATAAGATCTCAGCAAAGAGATAATATAATTTACATTAATTCACACATCTTCATCCTTCTTAAAATGTGTTTGGACAGATATTACAGTTGTCCTCAGACCAGTGCATCACAGTTAATGTATTATTGGATGTTCATTGTGAGGACAGATGCCAAATAGAAACTTACCGATGCCTTCCAAGTCTGCAGCCGTAGCATTTGGGTTGTGTAGCTGGTTGAAGAGGCTTTGAATTATGTCAGACCTGTTTGTTTTAGGGTCCAGACAGAGCTGACCAGCTGGACAGATTCCATCCTCGTCCACTTCTCGTGTGAAGACAAATGGGTGTTCCACCAGAGTCACCACTCTCAAGCGGTGTCCCTCGACAGAAACACCTGGCCTCCAACGTCCCCCAAATTGACCATCCCCTTGTCCTTCCCCTCCCCTTACCCCAGTACCAAGTCCCTGTCCCTGGCTGTTCCCAAACCCTCCGACCAGCCCCAGGATCCCCCCTTCTAGCTCCAGCCTGCCCCTGGTCCACTGGCCGACAGTAACCCAGGTTGGCTGGCCAAGGACACCCCTCTTCTGGCTCCACACATGGAAAAGTTGGGAGGAGAGGACCCGGGAGATGCCAGGATCCACCTGAATCAGACCCGTGGCCCCGGTGAACGAAATGTTGGAGAGAAACCTTGAGGGACACAGAGAGATAAGAACTGTAAAATCTGTTTAACCTTTATCAGTGAGGAGAATCCAGTTGGAAAATGTAAGATGTAATAAAACTGCATTACGCCAGCTGAAAAAAGTAGAATACCTGGGAAAAAGCTGAAAAAAGTAACAAAAGATGGAGCAGACAGACATGGTCTGGTTTTGGAGCTTCAGTGAATAGAGTCTCAGATGGGTAATTACATATTCCAGGAACAGATAATTAAAAGTTAATGCAGTGCGGTGAGAGTCTCCCGCTATCTGCCAGTCCATACAGTCAATCATTACAATTCCTCTCACATATCTGGTGTTCCGGCATCAGTCTTTATGGCAGAATACATTACAATCCCTGCTCACTCATAAACCTGCCCTGGCCTCCTGAACTGTGCAGGCCTTGTTAGCAGATGTCTAAACATTTGATCATGAAGAGATCAGCAGGTGACGTCTCAGTTTCAGCTGCTAAAAGGATTATTTGATCATGACTTGATTAGTGGGCGGCTGTCAGGAGACCACTTTATAGCACAATGGCTCAGTGGTTGGCACTCTTTCTGCACAGCAAGAAGGTCTGGGGTTTGATTCCACCCATGCCCAGTTCCTTTCTGTGTGGAGTATGTGTATTCTCCCCATATCTGCGTGGGTTTCCTCCGGGCACTCCAATTTCCTCACACCATCAAAAAAACATGCACATCAGGGCCTGCTCCTTTCTCTGTCTTTATCTGGAATTGGTCCCCAGGCACCGGACTTTGGCTGCCTATTGCTCCTAGTTGTTGGATTGTGTCTAACAGTAATTATTCATTCATTCATTTTCTGAACCCCCTTATTCCAAATAAGGGTCACAGGGGGCAGTCAGTGGGCAATAGGGCCACATATAGACAGACAAACACATCCACACTCCCTCTCAAACCTACGGTCAATTTAGAATCACTAATTCAACTAACCTGCATGTCTTTGAAGTGGGAAGGAGCACCTGGAGGGAACCCACGCAAACACGGGGAGAACATTCAAACTCCACACAGAAAGGACCAGGTCAGAAGCAAACCTGAGACCTTCTGTCTGTGAGGCAACAGTGCTAACCACTAATCCACAGCGTTGCCCTTGAGGTAATCGGTTATATCAAAATGTTTACTTTGCAATTACTCATCAGGTTTTACAGTGAATAAGCTCCCAAAACTGACCTGATCTGCAGCATTAAAATATGTCACTTCATCGCAGTATGTTGGCACTTCTACCTTTGGGCATGACTTAAAGCGATCATATTTTGCAAAATCTGTTTTTAATTCAATTCAATTCAATTTCAATTCAATTTATTTATATAGCGCCAAATCACAACATAGTCGCCCCAAGGCGCTTCACAAGGGTAAGGTCTAACCTTACCCACCCCCTGAGCAAGCACAATAGCAACAGTGGTAAGGAAAAACTCCCTAGATGTTTTATAAGTACAGGAAGAAACCTCAAGCAGACCAGACTCAGAGGGGTGACCATCTGCTATGGCCATACTACCAATGACAACAAAAATACATCAAAGTACAACAAAAATTATAAAACATGCACAGAAAGGCCAATGTATAATCTTCACAAATCGTTCTGCATCCACTCTGATGCTGTGTGTTGACATCCTGCGAATGGTGAGGATGAGGAGTCCAGATGCCGACAGTTTGTGCCCAACCTGCAGTCCAACTTCAGCCGCATGCACCGTGTCTTCCTCATCAGGACCTCAGGCAAAGAGCAGAGCAGAGATACACAAGA
>OMMV01234312.1:6654-17879 GCA_900302635.1 Chatrabus melanurus | reverse complement strand
ACTGGATATCTTTTCTTTTTCAGACCATTCTCTGTAAACCCAAGAGATGGTTGTGCGTGAAAATCCCAGTATATCAGCAGTTTCTGAAATACTCAGGCCAGCCTGTCTGGCATTAACAACCATGCCACGTTCAAAGTTACTTAAATCCCCTTTCTTCCCCATTCTGATGCTCGGTTTGAACTTCAGCAAGTCATCTTCACAGCAGCAACCACAGCCTCCCACATGCTGTTCAAAGAGGTGTATTGTTTTCCCTTACTGTAAATCTCACATTTAAGAAAGGCCCACAAGTTCTCAATAGGGATTAAGGAAGGGAGCCATGCCATTATTCTGTCATCTTTGAGGCCCTTGCTGGCTAGCCAAGTAGTGGAGTACTTGGATGCATGTGATGGAGCATTGTCCTGAATAAAAATCATGGCCTTCTTGAATGATGCAGACTTTTTCCTGTACCACTGCCTGAAGAAAGAATCTTCTAAAAACTGTTCGTAGGTTTGGGAGTTGATTTTAAGTCCATCTTCAACCCCAAAAGGCCCAACTAGCTCACCATAAATAATAGCAGCCCATACCAGTACCCCTCCTCCCCCTTGGTGACATCTAACTCAAAGTAGTGCTGTGTGTCCATTAGTGATCCAGCCACGGGTCCATCCATCTGGTCCATCAAGAGTCACTCTCATTTCATCTGTCCATATAACGTTTGAAAAAATCTGTCTTCATATATTTCTTGGCCCAATCTTGACGTTTCAACTTGTGAGTCTTGTTCAGTGGTGGTCGTGTTTCAGCCTTCCTTACCTTGGCCATGTCTCTGAGCACTGAACACATTGTACATCTGGACCTTCCAGGTAGGTTGTAGTTCTGGAATATGGTGGCACTGGAGGATAATGTGTTCCTGGTATCATCACGCTTAATTCTTCTCAAGTCTTTTGCAGTCAATTTGCGTCTTTTCTTCTCCACACATTTCTTGTGACCCTGTTGACTATTTGCAACAAAATGTTTGATTGTTCAGTGATCACGGCTCAATAGCTTAGCCATTTCAAGAGTGTTGCATCCCTCTGAAAGGCATTTTACAATTTTTGACTTCTCAGTGTCTGTCAAATCTTTTTTTGGCCCATTTTGCTTGAGGTAAAGAAGCTGCCTAATAATTATGCACACCTTCATATAGGGTGATAATCATTTTCAGCCACACCCTCCCTCATTACACAAATACATATCACCTGAGGATGCTTAAATCCAATAAGCATTCAGGTTTATATAGGTTGGAGTTGGAAAATATGCATAGAAATGATGATAAGGTCAGAATAGTCACTTGCCTAATAATTGTTCACACAGTATAGGTCTCCAAGCTGAAGATGAGTCCCAACGGTATGACTGCAGAAACAGAATAATGGCCCCACAGTGCGGTGAATACATATGGAGGTTTGGTAGGAAGGTTGCCGGTTTGGTTTGCTTATTCACAGCAGATCTGATCTCAGCATCAAGAGTAATGGAGAGAAACACAGACCAAGTGAGAGTCCATTATCAATATTTCAGAGAGGAAAAAAGAGGACCGGGTCAGTGGAAAAGGCCAGACAGGAAGCAAGACTGATTGTTACGAAGAGAGAGAGAGAGAGAGAGAGAGAGAGAGAACAGGAATGAGTAGTGCTAAGAAAAGAAGAAGAGGGCAAGAAAAGTAGAATTAGACCAGGAAAGAGCTAAGCGCTCAGGTAACCAGGTTGGTTTCCATGTCGGGTTCATTTGCATCAGTGACACACACTTGCACGTGCACACAATTTGGATGGATTTTCTGTTATTTGACTTGTAAAATGCACCTTAATAGCCTTATTACCTTCCTTACCTATTAATACCTTCAGTGCTTCTGCGGTGAAACTTTGTGCAGGTTTGTTCCTGAGCTGGAGGCCAACTATCAACGTAAACCATCAATATCAACAACAGGAGACGAGACATCATCTGTGACTGCCTTTATTCTAATATGGTCATGTCTGCATCTTAAATATGTTTGTCTTTGTATTGGCTTTTTAGATGGTTGTTGCTGAACAACAACCACATGGCATTATCAGTGGTTTTGTGGTATTTGATTTTCCTGTTCTTCTCTTTTTCCTGCTTGAACGTAGTCGGCTCTATTGTGTCACATCAGAATCAATAAAAGAAGAATTGATGTCAGAAGAAGCTGAATCTAAAGCAGTCTTTGTAGCTTCTGCCATTTTTTTTTATATCCACAAATTGTTCCACATAATCAAACAAATCTTGTTGCTATTTATCTAGTAGAGGAGCACATCTAAACAAAAAGGAGAACTAAAATTATAATGTGACAAATAAGTACACAAGATTAAATTATTACTTGTTTTTGCCGTGCAGTGAAACTAAGAAGACACGGTTTTACTTTCAATTTTCTTTCACAAACTCCATCACAACTTGCATTCAGGCAGGATGACACCATGCACGTAGACGGTCCTGTTTAATATTACAGAGCCATCATGCATGAAGATAAGTAACCCGTATTATTTGGTCTCCAGTGACTTCACATGATAAAATATTAATTTATCGAAAGTGTAGAGGTTTTTCCCCTTTAATGTTCTTCCCTGTGATGTAAAAAGGAAAAGCAGTGTCAACAGATAATCATAATAAATTAGCATGCAGTTTCCATGTTTCCTCAGTCGTATGGAACCTTGCACTGGGCAAGTCACAATTTAACTTTGGTTTTTCTGAACTTTCACAGAAAAAAATACATATTAAAAACTAGCAATACTAACAAGCACAAATAAAAGCAAGATGTCAAGTAGACACACATAATTGGATGGCTGCAAAATACAACATCCGCCTTTTCAGCATGATGATCTCAGACACGACTACAACTGAATGTGGCTTAATTATTGATGATCAAATAAAAACTAAAGAAGTGGCAAGCAAAAACAATAGACGTGCCCCCGCTGATCAGCTCCCCACTTTTTCATAGAGATGCTTATGTCGAGCCATATTTGGCACATCATAATATTGTAATGAGAAAATATGTCATTTGTGCCCATAAGCTCAAGATGAATCATTTGATCAGAATCATTTCACAGTTTCACGGACATTTGTGAGGATTTAGTAGGGGAACTAGGACCACCCTCTTTTACTCCCCCAGACCAGAACTAAACCAAACCCACTCTTTTAGGTTCCTTTGATAACCCGAAAACACAATCAGGACGTTCTCAAAGATTTAAAAACTGACCTCAATCCAGATGCTCAAGATAATGGCCACCAAAATATTTTTTTTCCATTAAAACACATCGAAACAATATATAAAGAACTTCATTTTCATGTGAAAACATTTTCATTTTCATTTCATTTTCAATGTTTTAGGCCCCAATAAATACATGTGTGCCTAAATAATTAAATTCACAGGTTTTACATTCAAAACAACATCCAAAATGGCTGCCAAACGACTATGCCAAGAGGTCCACACCACGTGGCCCTATGTGACAATGGCATACAATTCTTTAAACGGTTTGTCAAACTCTTTCACAACAACTATACAGATAATTACATATTTAACTAAGGGCCAGTAATTTCCTACATTAATTAGTATAATCTGTGTAGGATTTCAATAAACCCATGTGCAGCCTCCAAAAATCATATCATTTTAAAAGCTTATAGAACTCTCTAGCAGTTCTGGGTTTATGTTTCACCATGCACTGTGAAAATTTTTTCAATTTATTTTAGAGATCCATCCATTTGCTATACCTGCTTATTCCAATTAAGGGTCACGGGGGTGCTGGAGCCTATCCCAGTGGTCATTGGGCGAGAGGCGGGGTACACCCAGGAGAGGTCGCCAGTCCATTGCAGGGCCATACATAGACAGACAGACAAACACAGCCACACTCTCAATGGTAGCATCACCAATTCACCTAACCTGCATGTCTTTGGAAGTGGGAGGAAGCCGGAGTACCTGGAGGGAACCCACGCAGATACACGAGGAGAACATGCAAACTCCACACAGAAAGGAACCGGGCACGGTGGGAATCGAACCGCAGACCTTCTTGCTGTGAGGCAAGAGTGCTAACCACTGATCCACCGTGCCACCTATTTTAGAAATTTTTCCTGTATTTTAATAATCCATAAAATATCAATACAATTATGAAAATAGAGAGTAAATGTCCTCCTAATGTAAAAATAACATGGAAAACCTCTAACTGCAATAAGTCATTCTGTTATTTTATGGCACACCAGCTGCTGGAAATTACCTTTTTTAACGTGGTTTTTTTTCAGTATGAGGTGCCATAAAACATTTCAAAGGGCATCTGTCTGATCATTGTAGACAACACTCTTGTTTCTCTACATCTGTGTCCCATGTGTGATCAGTGTGTCCCAAGATTGAGCAGCTTCATTCTCAGCATCACCGCAACACACCCGTACATCAAACCAAGCATTTGGTGATGAGCAGATACAGTTGTGGTCAGAAGTTTGCATACACTCATCATGGGTATGAATGTCATGATAATTTTAGGCTTTTAATGATTTCTTTGAACTATTCTTTTGCCAGGGTGAAATGATTTTACAGCATACATCATTAATGACCTTAAAAAACAAGAATTGGGTGGACAAGTTTGAATTTATTTCAGATCTTCTCTAATCCACACAGGATCAAAATTATACATACAGGCTCAAATATATACATACACCCCCATTAATTAATATTTGGTTAAATGTCCCTTAGCAAGCTACACCTCGACCAGACACTTTTGGTAGCCATCAACAAGCTTCTGTCATAATTCTGGCTGGTTATTTCACCACTCTTCTTGGCAGAATTGGTAGCGTTCATTGAAACTGGTTAGTTTCCTGGCAAGGACCTAGCTTTTAAGCGTAGTTCACAAATTTTCAGTAGGGTTGAGGTCAGGGCTTTGGGAAGGCCATTCCAGAAGCTTAATGTTAGCCTGTTTTATCCAACCCAAAACCAGTTTTGATGTGTGTTTGGGATCATTGTCGTGTTGGAACACCCAATTGTGGCCAAGATTCAACCATCTAGCTGTTGATTTGAGGTGACGTTGAAGAATTTGGAGGTTTCTTCATTATTCCTTCCACTTTGTGCAATAAACCAGTACCACTGGCAGCAAAACAGCCCCAGAGCATGATGCTACCACCACCATGCTTGACAGTTGGTACAGTGTTCAGGTTTGAGGTTTACTAACATTTGGGATTGACTGAAAGCACTGTATTTGTTCAACAATAAAAAGAATCCTCATGAACACAACTTGCCTAATAATTGTGCACGCAGTGTAAATGAGGATTTTGCGCGTGTTGATGGCCGTAAGCGCAAAATGAAATTTTATGTGTCTGTGTGTTTCGTGAACAAAGCGTGACACATCAATGACAGTAATGGTCTGGTGTCGCACTAAAATGTACTTTGTGCTCAGCGCAGAAAAGCCAGAACTGTTGACCACCTGTTACACATGAGGATATTTATTCTTAAAGAAACAACCACAAGGTAAACCTTTAACTCTTTAAATATGCTCGACGTTTACAATGAATTTTTTTGTTATTCTGTGTATGAGGAGGGCGGCCTTTTTGCGCAGTTCATCAAGCGCAACAAATTAATGCCAAGGTTTCAAATGCACCCGCCAAATTTCCTTTTGACCTTGAAAAATTGTGTTGCGTGTGCAAACGTCACTTATTTGCATGTTCCCTCCCACAGTTTTGCGCACTCGAAAATTGCATATTCATGAAGGCAAACATGCTAAATGGACAATATGTGCTATTTTGCACATTTGAAAGACAATCCTCAGTGCGCACTCTTAGTAAATCAGCATGCGGGGGGGTTTTTGCGAGTGCTATGGTGTTTGCGCAAGTTTTAACACACACAAACCTTTAGTAAATCAGGCCCTTTGTGTTGTAAATAACAAGACACTCAATATAGTTGGGTCATTTGTTGTGAAATATTTCTAAGGTTAAATCTATATCTGCCATAGGTTTAAAAAAAAGAAAATATTTTTAGGGTATTTCATGTTCCTCATATCTTGAACGGTATTTCCTGTACAGGGTTAAAATACTGTTATGTCTACTATGAATTTTCTTATTAAGGGGGATATGTGGTACTCATCCTTACCACTAGGAGCATTATGAATATGAAGATATGCTTCCCAGCTAAAGGAGCAGCAGCGATGAAGAGAAAGCGCAGTATATGGGAAGCGGTAATGGCTTGTAATTCTGCTGGGCACTTGTTCTTTTACTATAAACTGGTTTCTAGAAAATTATACTGGCTTCAAGTCATGCTTTTACTCGGCAACACAACACCAATCACATTTCAAGTTTGCTGTGTTGGGCGTGTTCTTTGACTCTTCGTTGCCTTCTAGCTGCTTCTAGCTAGCTTACAGCTACATCAGCAGTGTGTGTGGATCAGAGAGCCATTTTTGTTGAATAAAGTTCATTTTTAAAAATTGTAGCTAAGTGGAAACAAGGCTAACACATAATGCAGTGTTCAAGTTCTAGTTAACTTAAAGTCTCTTTCTTGCCATTTAGATTTTATAGTCTGGGACCTGGCTAAGACATGTATGCCCTTAATTTATGAGAAGATAACTCAACTGTTATAGGAGAATATGACATTAAGGAACAACCTGGGATATGTGCCAAAATCTCTATCCGGGACAAAAAGTCTGAAAATGACCATGCTCTTTATAAAATGACCGCCAATAAATGTGTTTGTCTGTCTATATGTGGCACTGCGATAGATTGGTGGCCTGTCCAGGGTGTACCCTGCCTTTTGCCCAATGACCCCTGGGATAGGCTCCAGCACCCCCGTGACCCTTAATTGGAATAAGCGGGTATGGAAAATGAATGAATATTAAAAACTGATGTAGATATGATATTTAAAAGCACAGACAGCCTGATGCGTGTTTGTGTTCTGTCCTGTGTTTAAAGCCCAACAAGTGCGGGTCCGCGTGCTCTGGACTCTGGCCCCGTGTGTTTTCTGACTGCAACAAGAAAATGACTGATGTATGGTGACATGTATATTTCCCAGAGTCCCACATCCACCCCAAAATCACCCACACTCTAAAAATGCATGAGTGGCTTCATCTGCTGCATGGGCGCTTAGAGTTTGGACACATAGTGTCTCCATTTTCAGAGCCCATATGTAATTGGACAAACTAAATATAAGAATTATTGTTAATTTTTAAACATGAAGAAATAAAAACAGTACAGTACTGCATGGTAAATGTGGCTGGAGGAGACAGTTCTCAAAAACTGAGTGACTGTGCTGGAAGGAGACTAGTGAGGAAAACCACAGAGACACCCATGACAACTCTGAAGGAGTTACAGTCTTCTGTGGCTGTGACTGGAGAAATTGTGCATAGTGCAACTTTTGTCTGTTGCATCGCCAGTTATAAAGCTATATGGTGGCATGGTATGGAGCAAGATTTTCTTATTAAAAAGAAGTGACAGAGTTTAACTTCAGTGTGCCAGAAAGCACATGGGAGACTCGAGCCCAGATTTGATCTGTTTTCATGTATGAAAAACTTCTGTGACTGGTGGTGCAACAGACAAAAGTTGCACTATGCACAGTTTCTCCAATCACAGAAGCCTATAAATCCTTCAGAGTTGTCTGATTGGCTTGGTGGCTAACCTCATTAGTCTCCTTCTTACACGATCGCTCAGTTTTTGAGAACTGCCTACTCCAGACAGATTTACCATACAGTACCATGTTGTTTGTATTTCTTCATGATTGATGTAAATGAAGTCCAAGACACATTCAGTGACTTGCAAATGTTCGTCCATTAATCCCCAGACTTTCTTAAGAAAACTGGCTCTAAAAGTGATGGTTTGGATTAAAAAAAAAATCCTTATATTAAGTTTGTCTATTTACTTATGGCCTCTGAAAGTTGAGGGTACTGTGAATGTGAATGCTGTACTTTCTAAATGGTTAACGTCACATTTTTGTTGAAGTCCTTGAATTAAAGCTAACAGTCGACACTACACACACATCTTGATTGTGTGATTTGAACTCCATTGTGGTGGTGTTCAGAGGCAAAATTACAAAAAATTGTCAGTCCAAATACTTATGGACCTCACTGTAGGCTGACTGGTGGCTGGAAATGTGGTTTTGTCAAGGCCCATCAGTATCTTTCCTCTACTTACTCTGCAGCAACACTGAAGGGTGTGTTTGAGTGTATGTGTGTGTGTGTGTGTGTGTGTGTGTGTGTGTGAGAGAGAAAGAGAGATGAAGGATGTGAGGTTGTGAGAAAAACATCATCCTGCCATAAGGTTTTTGAATGGGTGTTACGTGCTGTATTGTACACGTACAGTATCACAGTGGTTCCGGGGCTTTTATTAGGTGTTGTTGGGTCACTGGACTTAAAGAAGGCAGAGGTCTTCCTTTCTTCTCTCTCTCTGTGTGCTGGCCCTGCGCGTCTTTGAATCTATGCTGGACATTTGCTGAACAGTGACCTCAATCTGTCTGCTGTCATTACCCAACAAAACAGAGAGGGAAGGAAGTCACATGAAAACACATGCATATGTGCATGTGCACACATGCACACTAGCACTTACAAATCCTGAGATGCTGATGCGCACACTGTGGCAGAATGCTAAGTCTGGAAAAATAATAAATATTCTGCTGTGCGTGTTGCAATTCAGCCCTGATCCGCCCTTCAGTTATAGGCCAAGAGTTCATTCTGCCGTATTAAGGAGTCATATTACTGTTGTTCCTTTGTGGGCTCGTCTGCCTGCAGGCCTTCTGTTCCCTCGCAAAAATCCAGCACAGCATCACCTGCACGTTCACTCAGCTGTTTAGCATTTTAGCCCTGCTGGGGAAGAGATCGTCTCCACAACATCATTTATTTAGGATTGCTGAAAAGTGGCCTGATAGCAGCTCTCTCTCTCTCTCTCTCTCTCTCTCTCTCTCTCTCTGTCTCTGTCTATGAGATTAGAACGATTAAGACTCCTTTATGGGTCACTGTCCACTGCTACTCCCGGCTAATTATGGAGTGGAAGCACGCACACACACAGGCGTGCATATTCACACACAAACCCACAAACTGACACTCACAACAAGTATACCTCTGCAGCCTCACACTGTCTCAGACTGCACTGTGCTATCACCATGGCAACAGCAGACTGAAGGACTTTTTGCTGAACCGATTGCTCAATTGTTATCGCTGTTCCTCGCTCTCATTCTCTCTTCTCTCCTTTCTGCTGTCTCTCACACTCGTTCTCTGTCACTATCTGTTATTGTCCACTCAAAACACACGCGCGCATGCACACACACACAAACGGAGAGGCTGCAGCTACTCACATCTATCCCTTGCGTTGCCTCCTCCCCAGGCTCTCCTGACGTGGCTGGCGGTGTGATGTTCCAACTCTTCCTGACCAACATGGATGCATCACTGTGGTTCCTGGGGGTTTGTGTGCTCACTGTGGCTCATGTTGCCCCCTCCAGCCAAGGTAAGTGGCACAGCACTGAGGTAGCATCATGACAAGACTTTGATCCTGATGCAGCAGCCCCAAGGATGACTCAGTAGCTAGAAAAAAAATGGAAAACAAAGCAGCATTTCACCACATAGTATTTGATATAGTGTTGGTATTTATGCTGCTTTTGTGTCAAGCCCTATTCAGATACACAAATAATGCTGTTGAATACATTCACTGGCCACTTAATTAGGTATACCTGTTCAGCTGCCCGTTAAAGCAAATATTGATTCCGCTAATCATGTGGCAGAAACTCAATACTTTTAGGTATGGAATCATGGTCAGTAGGATCTGCTGAAGTTCAAACAAAGCATCAAAACAGGGAAGAAAGGTGACTTTTTTTCCTATATGATTTATTTATGAACTTTTTCAAAACCAAACTACATACATCTTCACATATGTGCAATTTACAGATTAAATCAGAATACAATAGGATGAGGTATTGACAAAGGCAAAACTTCCCCCCTTTCCCACCCTTCACAAAAAACAAACAAACAAAAACCCAAAGAAAATGGAAAAAAAGGATAAGGTAAATATTGACAAGGGTGGTGCTGATACTCAGCAGATAGTGTTAATAGAGACAACATTGTGCAAGTCCACATGTACAAAGGAGGAAGAGAATGAAAATTAATGAGAGAAAAGTGTGCTGTGTGCTGCTAACATGGGGAAAGTAGAATGTGTGGCCAGATAGTGCGGGGTGTAGGTGGCTTAGCCAGTAGGGGCAATATCTAACTGGAGACTTGACATGATCTAAAAAGGGCACCCAGATAATTTTGTGATACACCCACGAAGAGAGTGTTTTATTCTTTCCAGCGTCATAAAGTAGAGAACATCCTTTATCCATTGGGAGTGAGCAGGGGTGCGAGAAGTCTTCCAGTATAATAAAATGGCCCATCTTGCCAACAGTGTGAGAAAGGCCACAAGCTCAGTAAAGTGAGATGATTTTGTTGTGAACTGCTCTTTGTGTTGTGGATATTTGCAGTGTAGATATGCTATCAAATTTAACTGTTGCACATGTTTTCTCAATTTGCAAGATGATTTTTGATGCAACTCCCTCTTGTAGAATTGATACAGGTGTTTTCTGTATCTAGTGTTGTCTTAATTTGGATGAGTTGGCCTCTCTCAGCCACCATAGTCTACAGATAATGGGCAAAAAAAAAAAAAAAAAAAAAAAAAAAAAAAAAATCCAGCTAGCAGTGCTTCTCTGGGTGAAAATGCCTTGTTGATGGCAGAGGTCAGAGACAAATAGCCAGACTGGCACCAGTGACTCAAATAACCACTGTTACCACCAAGGCCTGCAGACGAGTATCTCTGAACACACAGTACATTGAAACTCGAAGTAGATGGGCTACAGCAGCAAAAGACTGCACCGGGTGCCAGTCATGTTAGCTAAGAATAGGAAATTGAGGCTATAGTGAGCACGGGCCAAAACTGACCAATGAAAGATTGGGAAAATGTTATCTGCTCTGATGAGTCTCGATTTCTGCTGTAATACTCAAATGGTCGGGTCAGAATTTGGCACAAGCAACAGCATGTCTTGTATCAACAATTCAGCCTGTTGATGGTGTAACGGTGTACCTACTGTGTAGTGACATCATGTCAATATAGACCAGAATCTCTGACGAATGTTTCCAGCACCTTGTTGAATCTATGTCAGGAAGAATTAAGGCAGTTCTGAAGACAACAAGTGTTGTGGTAACCGGGAGACTGGTAAGACCCAAATGCTCAGAGGCCAGGAGTAAAATAATAAAAAGGTTTATTGACAAAGTTTGTAAATTGCAAGGTTGTGGCGG
>OMMV01234310.1:6960-19599 GCA_900302635.1 Chatrabus melanurus | reverse complement strand
CCCCCCACACATTTTCAGACTGCAAAAGTAATCCAAGAGAGTAGAAATATAAGGATTATTGTTAATACTTGGAAGTAAATTCTTTGCAGTCAATGACTGCCTGAAGTCTGGAAGCCATGGACATCACCAAGTGCTGTTTCCTCCCTTCAGATGTTTTGCCAGGCCTTTATTGCAGCCTCCTTCAGTTACGCAGATAGATGTTATTGGACCCAAAATGCAGACACAGAGCTAGGTAAAACTTGAGAAAGTCATTTATTTTAATAAAAAGTGCAGAGTTCTAGGTGATCCAGTGAAAGTGCAAAGTCCTTGGTGTTCCAGTTATTGTTCCGATCAAGGAGGTGGTGAGCAAATGGTCCGTGGAGGCCTGTGGGTCTAAAAACTCGGCATGAGCAAACAGGCACACAGCTGTGTGCGGCTGGCTGAAAAAACACAAGAACAAACAGAGTTGAATCCAGTCTCAAAAGATCACACAAACAAATTATACTGCGAGTCAAAACCTGAGAGCAAAGGGTACCACATAGGTAAGCTGGTGAACTGTTGGAGAGTGGATGACTAAGCCGGGCTTTTAAACTGCACGGGAGTGGATAAATGATTGCAGGTGCGTGTGGCATGCCGATCAGCCACGCCCAGCCTAAGACTCACAGGGAAACAACACAAACTCAGACAAGCAGGGGGAGAGGAAAAACACCAGAAACAGAAAAATACCACATCCTAACACCTTCAGTTGCTGCTTGTTTGTAGATGTCACGGTTTGACTATGACTAGTGACCCCAATGCAGAGAACAGCACAGATGAGTAAAATTCATAGTCTTTATTCACAGTTGTCAGACAGGCGATGGGCAAGATGCACAGGAAAAGCACTCCACGAAAACATAGTGCTCTAGAGGAAACATCGTGCCCATGTGACAAAAGTGTCCGTGTGGGAACGAGCAGAGACACAAACCAGAAAATTATGCTAAGAGTCAGAACACAGTCAAGGCACATACAAGGCAACTGTGTCCAATGATGGCAGGCTAAACTCAGAAAACGTGAGGAGATCACAAGGGTTGGCAACAGGTAATCAAACATGGAGAAATAATGCTGTCATGATCGGCGTCCACACGCCTGCTCACGTTCTCTAATCGGGGTCCTGGTTTTTGTTTCTGTTCTGGTTTTGGCTTTTACATTTTTATTGAGTTCCCTCAGTGTGGGTAGGTGTACAGGTTTCTCCCAAGAGAATCCTCTGTGCACTCCTCGGGCACATGTGTCGCGTGCTCAGTCTGTTTGTGTTCCTGGTGGTGTCTCTCATTTAGTGTAGCACTCTGTGTTCTTTGATTTATTGCCCCACGATTAGCGTTATTCTGTTGTTTTTGTGCGTCTCCTACCGTCGTGGTTGCGCAATCATGCGCATGTGTCTTTATGTTTTCTCTCTTTGTTGTCCTCACCACGTTCTCTGTTTATTATTAGTGTCGCCCCGTGTTTTTATTCTTAACTAGTGGTCGTTCCGTTCTCCCTTTACACAGGTGCTTCCTAGTTAATTCCGCCATGCTCTCATGCCTCCGCCTTTCCACGGTTAATTGGCTGGCGTCTTTAAAAGATGCATTCTTCCCTGCATTCTGCATCAGATCATCGTGGTTCTGTCCCGCCTTCTAGCGTTTGAATCTCCAGTGTTTCCTAGTGTGTTCCCAGTGTTCCAGATCTTCAGTGTGTGACCTTTTGCCTCCCATGACCTCTGTTTTCTGCGTGCTGTTTTTGAACTTGGTTTACCTGGTAAGACTGACTCTTAGTTATTGACCTGTGCTTGCCTTTTTGATTATGCCTCTGCTATCCCCCTGCTGAAAGACTGATTGCTCTGTGTTCTGACCTCTTGTGCACTGAGCTCTTGCCTGAACATTAAGAGTGAGATTGCCTGCTGGATCGGACACTGTTATCTCTGTGGACTGATATTCTGTGTACCAATCTAAGCCTGCCTAAGTCACCTGCCTTAACCTGTGCTAAGCTGCCATTAATAAAATTGTTTAAGACCTTAACACCTGTGGTTCACTGTGAAGGGGTCCCCGCCCCTTCCCTGGCAAATGCAAGAAGGACAGCATGGAAGTAGGACATTCTGGCACTAGATTGAGGGGCTGTGAATGATTGGAAGCCCTAGTGAACAGGAAGTAAAGACACAGAAATGAAGAAGGACCAGAAGCAATAAAATAAAAGCACCAGAAACAGTGATTAAAACGTGAACTGTGACAGTGGGTCTTTCTGCCTTCAGTTTTGTCTTCAGTGCAGAGCATGCTCTGTTGGGTTGAAGTTAGGTGACTGACTTGGCCATCGAAAAATATTCAATTACTTTGCCTTGACAAGCTCTTGGGTTGCTTTGGCAGTATGTTTTGGGTCATTATCCCCCTTCCTTCTCCATACTCTTCCCATCACTCTGGTACAAGCTCATCTTGGTTTCATCTGTCCAAAGAATCTTGTTCCAGAACTGGGCAGGCTTTTTTTTTTTTTTAGATGTTTTCTGTCAAAGTCTAATCTGGCCTTTCTGTTCTTGAGTGTTACCGGTGGTTTGCACCGTGTTGTAAATTCTCTGTATTTACCATCATGAAGGCATATCTGATGATTTTGACAGTGATACGCCTACCTCCTCCAGCAAGTTCTTCACTTGGGGGTTTTTCTTCACAAGTCAAGACTGGGAGCATGGACTGGTGAAGCGCGTTGCTGCATCCACCAAATGACAGAACTGCCCCGGGTCCTGGATGGCAACCACCTCTCTTGTTGCTATTCCCAGACATCTCCTAATCTCACAGGCTGAGGACCTGCAAGTTTGACACTTTTGCCCCATACAGATACACTTGTGATGGCCGAGGCCAGGAAGTCATTGAAACCCTGGATCCTAGTCTAGATCCAGGACAATCACAGACACAGACACTCGGATTCCTTGCACAGCTTCTCAAAGTGCTGCAATCAGGGTATCCTTTGATGCCGCAATGATCACAGCATCGTCCACAAAGTCAAGGTCAGTAAACATTTTTCTCGCCAATAAAGGCAGTTAAGCCGCTGGTTTCCACAACCCTACTACCAAAAATGATTAATCAGCTATTACAATACTGTTTAATTAATTAATGATTTCATGAGTACATGAAAATTCATTAATCAACTGTGTAAAAGACACTGCTCAGTCTTTTCAGCTCTCAGACATGTCTATCACCCTTTGTTCCTGTCGAAACTGTTTGCCACACAAAGAGTGTGGTTTCATGTGAGTGAAAGCAGCACAGACACGATTAAAAGCAGTGACTTCAAAGGAAAGGATTCATCATGGTGTGTCACCCCTCCCACGCTGCACCTCCACGCCGCTGTGATCAGGTCATTTAGCTGTTTAATGTGCTATGACATTTAATCCTCACCTTAAGCATCTTAAAGCAGCGTGTCACGCCGAGCGTCGGCGAGTGAGTCTCTTTTACCCAAAGCGGGTGAATGTCCCAAACACTGCAAACTAGATTGGGTACTTTACACGTTTGACATTATTCATGTCAATTATTTTTTTGTTTCTTTATTTCTTTGTGATTGAGTGATGTCTGGACTCAGCCTTTGAACAAAATTCTCTCCAAAATTGAACCACTTTATTGTCGACTAACACACAACCCTTCCACCATCTTTGATCCATACTGACTCCACACTGTTCGAGGTAAACAGTTATGACCTAGAGTTTGAGTTTTCAAGGTCACCCAAGGTCAAAAGTCATATGACCAATAGAAATGCCTATATGACTTCATAGTGCTGTTTAAATAAATGGACTGCATTTCTATAGTGCTTTTCCATCTAGCAGATGCTCAAAGCGCTTTACAATGATGCCTCACATTTACTTCCCCAGCCAAGGCCAGTACCCATTTTTACAGCTGGGTGGACTGAGACAATCCCTTTGTCCTTGGTTGTCCCTCAGTGATTCCACCAAGTTTCATCCAAATCAAATCAAAACTCACAGTGATTTTGTTCACATACATAGGACCAAGAACAATACTGCTGCATGCTTTTTCGCTGTGCACAGGTATAATTCAAATCAATGAAGAGGTTGAAAAGTTTAAATCCAAGTTTAGATGCCAAATGTTGTCAAAAACCACAAGTAGAGCCACATAAAACACTGGCACGATAGAATCCACTTGACACTGTGTGAACTGTGGCCCCAGAGCACGTGTCCAAATCGCTCCACAGAGCTTCATGTTATACCCAAGCATCTGTGTCCAATCTACATAACTAGCGTGACTCCCGTGCAGATGGTCACAGGGTGTGACTGTGTCGTATCGCCTGTTCCCATCTATCTACCAGTAAATAGCTCCTTTGCACACTTCTCTGACGAGACACACATGATCTTGCCACCATTTTTTTAATAACTCCTGGAAGGAGCTGAAGAGGCTTTTATCCCCACCAAAGTTACAAAGCGCCACACTGCACATCCCACTGCAACTTTTGACCGTCAGTCACGAGTCGGTCCTCTCGCTATCACTCCTTTGAAATCTTAATGTCTGACTGCCCCTCTTCTTGGCCCCTGTTCAGCAGTTAAATCAGATTTATAACTACTGTCAAAGACAGGGATGACAGATAAATTAATCTTCCTTTCATGAGTTTACATCTTGGGCATCTGGACTGCTGATCTTGCCCTAACAAGTGCGGAGGTCTGGGCGAGCTGTCTTTTAAAGTTGATGTGTTGGTGGCTGGAGATGAATGGCGCTGTCACAGGAATCTATTTATACAGCAGTTATATGGCAGCGCCACCAGATCCGGGACATTGCACTTCCATGAGACGAGCACCAGCATCTGTTCCGGGAGGTCAGCAAATGACACGTCTTTGGAAGTGGAGCACGGTTCAGTGTAATGTTTGTCACATACTGAGCCAACGCCTCACACAGGTTCACAAAGCTCTAGAATGTGTTTTTTATGACAGAGAATGTCAAGATATTTTTTGATATAGGGCATGTAACAATAATAAACTGATTACAATTTGATTAGATTTAATCAAGGTTTCGAAGCGGTTCATGGAACAAAAACAAAAACCATAAGCAACTGACATAATGCTAGGAACAACAACAAAACCATAGACTGTACATAAACAGGACAAACCTTCTGTTACGTCACCCAAAGATTTTCTGAAGAGCTGGTTTGAAGCTCAAATGGAGCTGCTCTAGATTTCCCCATCCTGGCAGTGCCTGAGTCCACCTAACTCCTGGCCAACCCATAAATGGGTAAACGGGTGGAGCGTGGGCGGGACAAATGAAGCTCGAACACTCTCACCTATCTCGTAGCTACCAAGTTAGCTAAGGCTAACAGGCTAACTTTGGTTCAGGTGTTTGAATAACACATATTTTTGCGGAGAGGGTAGTGGTTTTCTGAACAGGTGGCTTGGGCGAGGGTATTAAAATCCATGTCTGGCATATTGCCTCAGGAACCGTGACACCATCAGTGGAGCTAACGTCACCTGCTAATTACCGCTCATGCAATGCAAATTAAATAATACTAAAATTTCACTCAACCGAAATGCTGGTGCACCAACTACTTAGATGGTCCGTGAATACAATTAAGCACACAGTAAGCCATATCCAAGCCTTATCATAAAATATTCTGCTAAGCACAAAAAAAAAAAATCACGCCATGCAAGCCAATGAGAACGAAGGTAGCGTGACGATAGCGTGACGATAGCGTGACGACAGCGTGACGTATGTCGGATGTTCGGACTCAAAAAAAAAAAATCCAAGATGCCGGAATACGCTTTGCTGCATATTTCGGTATAAATCTAATATGTTTAGCATTTTTTCTCTTATATTTTGTAAAAGTTAGCAAGAAATAAACACTTTTAAATCTAATAACCCTGTCTTTGTAACCAGAAAATACCTCTGAGGTGATTTACAAGATGTCTCACAAAGTGTTAGCATGCTAACTAGCAACACAGGAACGTCACGTGACACCCGTTGTACTGAAAGAAATTCATCAAATTTTGGTTCTGTCAAACATGAAAGAAAAGCTCATAGTTACAGTGTTGGGTTTACCCGTCCTTTATAATCTATCATTAAATATTTTATTATTATTATTATTATTATTGTTGGTTTTTTTATTACAGTTGGCATACCAACACACACACACACATACAAAAAAAAAAAACGACTGAAGGGGCACCTGCCGACCAGCCGCGCCCTCACCTAGTGCACCCGTAACCATTTCCAAACTCATTCCCCCAATTCCCAAGTACATACTTGCTGCCTTCACTATAATTTTCATCTTCTCAGTCTAGGCTCTGTGCAGAACAATTAATTAATCACCTCCACCGAACAACAAAAAATCCAATTTAGACATCCCCAATGTGTCTACATTGAGCTTGGTGCAAGATGGACAGGTGATTGAAGGCGCAGTCACATTATGACATTTGGGCCAGCAACTTGTGAATGAGGTGAAAGCAAGAGAAAATTAAAGATAAGTGGCCACACATCGGCGAAAATCAATTCCCAGAGTTTGGTAGCAGACCTCAAACGCATCACAGCTTTTCACAACATGTTTGTAGCCGTTAGCCAGTGCTCCATTATAGCAAGCGGGACTGTTGCCAACGTGGACACGTTGGGGAGAGGGGTTCAACACACCACTGTCCAGTGATTCTGAACAGGCAGGCGAACCAACACCCACACGTTAGCCAGCGAACACAATCGCCCCAGTAACCCGGGCTTTTGGAGGCTGTTCGCATCGGTACCGCAGGCTAGCGAGGGCTACCGTGCATGATGTGCACATAGCGGCGATCTACAGTCTGTAACAGTCTCCTGCGTAGCCACAAGTATGTCGGCAAATGCAGAAAAATTTTCAACATGTTGAAAATTTTGAACGCGGTTGCCGTTCATCAGTAAACACCGCCAAATACCGAGAAAGGCTAACACAGGCTATTGGAGGCTACCGATCACCGACATGTGCAAATACGTTCATCTTCGTCGATCCAAACGTCATAGACTGCGCCTTAAACATTGTGCACAGTAATGCCAAGTAACCACGAGCTGGCCACGCCCGGGAACGTACATCAAGTGAAAAATGCCAACTGCTTATCGCCCTCATTTGTAGCTAATCTGACCGTAGGGTTACGCTGCACGTAACGTTAAACATTGCTCACTGCAGATAGCGTGCAAGATAAAATACTTAAATGACGTCAACGGTCTTTAGTACTTTCATTTTCGTGATAGCTGATGGGCAAATTCCAGAAATGCTTTGGAAAACATACGCTTATATTGTACACATAGACTCCAGGTAGTAGGTGTTTTGTGTCAGGGCACCCACAGCACCAATGAACTACTGTGTATTCTACATGAATTTTAACAGATTTCCCCCATCTATTTTACTAATAGATAGATAATCTATTTTAATCTACTCTAATGAGTTCTCTAAACATTAAAATACATACATCCAGTAAATACATAATAATAAAAATTGTTCGATGTCTCATGGCAGATGGACATTATAACCCAAAGAATCGACTATGCTAGCCGGGTACCAGCTAGTCTCAGATATTTGTAACAAAATGCTCAAAAAGGACAAACGCAGACAAATCCATAGTAGTGAGCAGATACACACTCTACCCCCTCAGCTAACTCATCCCTGACAGCTTCTTTCTCCTCCCTCTCACAACCCACTTGTGGCATATGCACTAATGACATTCATCACCCCTTCGTCACCCCTTTAACCTCCTGAGACCCTGTGTCCACATACAGGGGCATCATTCTTTTTTTTCCAAAACCTAATTCCTGCTCAAGCTCGGGTCTTAGGAGGTTCATTTCCAACTTCACACTCATCACCTTGTCAGACACTTGCTTCACCTCCAACACACTCTTAATCTTCTTTTAGAATGACTCCATCACCATTTCTCCTCCCATCCACACCATGATGTAACAGTTTGAACCCACCTCCAATGCTCCTGGCCTTACTTCCCTTCCATTTGGTCTCATGTACACACAGTGGGCCTGATTTACTGAAAGTTGCGTGTGTAAAAACTTGCGCAAACACTGTAGCTCCTGCAAAAAGAAAAAGGAAAAAAAGTGCATGTTGATTTACTAATGGTGCGCACTGAATATTGCATCTTTCCAATGTGCAAAATAGCTTGTATTGTTCATTTAACACATTTTCCTTGAATAGTGATGCCATGAATAGTAATTTGGGGTGTGTCCACCCAAGTGCGCTAAATTCTGGGTGTTGAACATGCAAATAGGTGAGGTTTGCACATGCAACATGATTTATCAAGGCTAAAAGCAATTTCAGAGCCTGAGATTGTGTCTGTAACTTAGCACGTATGAAATCTCGGTGCTAACTTACCCAGTGTTGCACGATCAATGCAGACATGCATAAATCTGATTCAAAGTCATTCCCCATGAGCTGTTTGGGTTATGCATTTCTTTATTTTCACTCAATAATCTTCTTTAACACAGAAAACACCACCATTAAACATTAATTTATAGTGGCCTATTTTTAACAAAACGAAACATCCACTGCCTAAATAAAATGTGACATTTATCATGTCTTTCTATGTAACAGAAATAATATGTATAAGCAAAGCTTATATCAAGCTCAGCATGGTCTAGTAACATTACATTTACTGTTTAGCTAGAACCCATGAATTTGATGCAAGAACATTCTGTAAAAATGTATTAAAAATATCCACCACATTCTAATAACATGAATGACCAACAGGGATTATTATATTCTTTGATTGATGAGAAAGTATACGAAACTGTCAAGTGAAAACATAGAACACAGTCCCTACCCGGTGTCACACCAAATTAGTTCCCCTTCGAGGTGAATCTTGGGAAGGGAAGGGTGCAGGTAATCGGATGTGACGTAACTGGTGTTCCCGAAGTTCGTTTGTCACATCATTTTCAAAATCATTTGCTTTCTAACAGCAAGTTGTAAAAAATTTGTTCCTCCTAGCAAAATTGGTTTTCCGTATCATCTAAAAAATTTGTTACCCCCCACCCCCAGTAAAATTCGTTTATCACATAAATTCCAAAATTAATTATCCTTGTCAAAAAATAGTTTTGACCTTAACAAATACAGGTGAAATGTGCTTGTTAAAATAATTATGCCACAAACGAAACATGTCATTTTTTCTCGTCACAAAATAATAATTAATATAAATTAAATTAAATATAAATAACTGCATTTCATGTGGAACAGGGGGAACAAATTTTGCAGCACGTGGAGTATCGTAATTCGACGCAACTCGCGCAAAACAGGAAGGGGAATTAATTTGTAGGGGGGAATAACTTGGCGTGACACCGGAGTTTGCTCCCAACTGAAAATAAGAGGAGGAAATCAGTGTAGACAGCCCTATGAGAAGGCGAGCAGCCGCTTACGGCAACAGGATGTAGACGCGTTTTTGCTCGCTTGTGATTCGCTCACAACCGTCATTACTTCTGGTTTGCTTCCAGGTTAACCACGAAATCTGATTTGCATAGTGTATGGATTTCATTCATTTTACGATATATGTGTTATGCACGTGTGTTACTTAAGAGCGAGCTTCGCTCATATAAGTAGAAAGTCCTGCGCGCGTCTGTCCAGTGCAGCGCCCGTGAGCAACAATGCACGAGAGCTGACAGCAGTCAGCACCATAGTCTATGGTCAGGGCCGTGGACAGCTCCGTGGACAGTATGGACAGCTCCATGGACAGTTAAAACATACACAAGTTATTTTCATTTTATATCAAGTCCTGTAGGATTATGTGACAGTGAAGAGAATATTAACACTGGAGTGAAATGCACCTCGTTGTGGGAACGCACATTTGAAGATCGTCACCTTAAACCAACAGTTTAAGGTGAGTGGTGCTGAATGTGGACCTGTGCCAAACACTGCGCACCTCCTGTGACAAACCATTTACAAGGCACATTCATTTTTGCTTTGGTAAATGCTCAAAAAAATGACATTTTCAGTTAAAATGTACCGGTTTCTGTAATGTTGCACATACCTACAAATGGCTAATTGAATTTCCTTTTGTGCTTACAGTCATTAACACACGCAAAATCCTCATTTACATACTGCTGTCTATGTCACATTACCACCCGCTGTCATGTGCACAATTACTCTTAGTAAATCAACCACAAAATGTTCACCAGTCCAATGTGGAAAAAGTTTGGAATCCCCACGCAATTTAGCACTCGTTACATGGGATCTTAGTAAATAAGGCCCAGAATGTTTACCTTTCTCCTCTCCATCATATCAGCCAACTCTCTTCCGTTAAGGCGCAATCTCACTATAACGTTTACCCCAGCGTTTGGCCACTTTTCTCGACCTATCCCTGCGTTCACCAAAAGTCAGCAAAAATCATATTACCGGAGTTGGGTAGTGTACCTCAAACGCAGCACGGCATTCCACAACATGGTGTTAGGCGAGGCGGGCGTTAGCCAAAGCTCCATTAGAAAAAGCTCCCGCTTGTTCTAATATTTATATTGACTTTTGCCAACGTGGCAAAAGTTCGTCTACGTTGGCCCAAATGTCTCGCTGAGATTGTGCCTTTACCAGTTATACTGCCAACATTCAAAGTCCTGACTCTCACTTCCACACTTCTAACCGCCCTTCTCTCCCACTCCCTCTGGACATGCTGTCTGCCTCTTCTTCTTCTTCACCCAACCGCAGCCCAAATTCTGCCAGCACCCTACAGGACAACAGCACCAGTGGCAGTCGTTGTCCCAATCTAGTATGGAAATTTGATTTGTGATCTGCATGGTTGGTTTGGCAAAATTTACGCCAGAGGCCCTTCCTGACTCAACCCTACTCATCTATCCGGGCTTGGGACCGGCACTCCGAATGCACTGGCTTGTGCACCCAACATGGCTGACGTTTGACAAAATTTACACTTTATGCCGTTCCTGCTTTTACCCTCCTCATTTACCCAGACTTGGGATGGCACTCAGAATGCACTGGCTGAGTTGCAGAGATGCTGATTTTATATTACCCTTTTTATTTGAAAACTATACAACAAGCTGGCCATCATTCTTTAGATGTCATACCACTAACGGGCCAATGATTACAAAGTTTGAAGTAGCCTGCGTTGGGCTGGCAGCCGATCCAGGGGTGTTATTGAATCTCATCTGCTTCATGCTACAGTATCCAGGGATAAACAATGATACCAATAGGCCTCCGGGCCTATATAGGACTTCGCTCATTGAAAATTGCAGAGCAGGTAGCTCAGTGGGATAAGGAGCTGGGCCACCAATATGTTGATTTGAGTTCAATGAAGTTGTGCTACCTGTCTGTGTTCTAGACATCCCAGTTCGCCCAGCTGTAAATGGGTACCAGCCTTGGTTGAGGAAGTAGCCTATGATTGACTTGCGTCCTATCCAGGGGGCATGATAGATTCTCATCTGCTTCACGCTACAGTATCCAGGAATAAGCACGGGTACCAACAGGCCTCAGGGCCTATATCGGACTTTCTTTGTTCTTATCGAAAACAATGGAACATGTGGTTTACCATCTTCCGCATACCGCCAACATGTAAATGCAGTATCAGAATTACTTTTTTGGGATTGTTTTTGTTGTATTTGCAGAGAATAGAACTAGCTGAATCAGCTATTGAGTCATAACAATAATATTGCACAGGGTGGAAGTGGAGCCGGATGTCAGATTACCCTAAACAGACATCATGCCCCACCTATCAGATGCCCTTTTTTTTGCCTCCACTTGAACCCACCAAAGTGACCTCAGAAGAGTATAATTACAATGACATGAATTGAAATTCAGTCTGAAATTTCAAGGCCAAGATGCATGTCTGACTGCAACATAACAGACATTCACTTACCCAATAACGACCACAGTGGGAGATGATACCTTTGCAGGCAAAATGTTGGTGTTCTTTCAAGAAGAGCTTAAAGGCGAGGCCACCAGGACTGCAGATTTCCCCACTGTTACCGTCAGCCAACCCTCCTCAGTACCTGCACCTCCTCACCCCGTCACATGAATCGTGGCCACCACCCTCTGCTGACTCTCCAACAAAAGATGCTTTGAGGTCATGCTCCTCTTCTTTGTGCCCTACCAGAGCGCGTGAACATGAGGATGATGTAAAAGTCGCGTGTTATGACAAAAACACAAAAGCAAATGATTAATGAAGAGGCATTATAATCAATTTTAATTGGTTATGTTGTCATTAATATTTAAAGATCTTCAAATTAAAGGTGAAGTGGTTTGAGGTCTAAAACCATAATCATTTGACGTTTCTCATCAAATGGTCTTCATTGACGATAATACGCCTGAGCTTTAAGCTGCGCCCGCTTTTATATTCGTTGCCCCGAGAATCCTCTGTGGGGGTTTAAAACTTCAAACAGTACCTCATGAAAAAGTCAGGAGGTGTCAGACATGTGTTCCCCCTCCACACCCACAGCCCCGCTGGCTGCCAACACCAAAAGGCCACAATTGATTTTGTGTGAAGCAAGACCGGCTCCACCCCCGTCAAGGATCACCTTCCTAACCCGTGTCTGTGGCTCTCATACTTCACTAACAAGGCAGCAACGCCATTCGTTATGTACCCATCCTTTGTCGAACATTTTGATATTTATGTATTAAAAACTGCAGAGTGTGCCCTACACCGTCTATTATTTCCGGTCACAACTTCTGAAGGAAGTTAACATGTCACGGTTCTTTTTTTTTTTTTCTCCAATTCCACACAGA
>OMMV01234304.1:12712-22907 GCA_900302635.1 Chatrabus melanurus | reverse complement strand
CTGTGTCGCACGACATGTTCTAAATTCAAGCGACACTTGTGTGCCACCCTGCGCCGCCCTGCGACGCCCGCGACGGGTGTGGGACTCGCCGTGGATGCGCCGGGGCTTTCCGGTGACTCCCACGGGAATGCCGTTCGCATGGTGTCGCAGCCCAGTGTGATAGGCCCTTTACTAAAGTGGTGAATGATCTTCTGCTGGCGATGAACTCTGATACCACCACAGTGCTGCTACTGCTGGATCTTAGTGCAGCATTTGATGTGGTTGATCATCATATATTGTTGGACAGGTTGGTAAATTATTTTGGTATTATTGGTCCGGTTCTGTCATGGGTGCATTCATATTTATCTAACCAATATCAATGTGTCTTGTGTGACAACATTACTTTTAAACCCCATCTGGTAAAATATGGGGTACCACAGGGTTCTGTATTAGGCCTTCTGCTGTTCTCCCTTCACATAGCACCTCTTGGACAGATACTATGATGCTATGGAATGACTTTTCACTGTTACACTGACGGCACTCAGCTTTACGTGCCGATTAATACAAATAATATCTCTCAGAATAGGATTTTGGAGGATTGTCTGGCATCATTGAAAACCTGGATGTCCTGCAATTTCTTACTCTTAAACTCAGACAAGACTGAAATCATTGGTCATTGGTCCTGTGAGAGACAGTCACCAGTTTGATCAGCTAACATTAACATTGGATGCTTGTATCATTCTTCATAGTAATACAGTAAAAAAATCTACGGGTGACCTTTGATCCCACACCATCCTTTGACCTACACATGACAGAAATTGCCAAGAATGCTTTCTTTTATCTGCATAATATCACAAAGATTTGACCGATTCTGTCCATGGTGGAGGCAGAAACATTGATTCATTCATTAGAGGTCTTGGTTATGGTTCAACATGCTGCTGCTAGAATTCTAATCAGGAGAAGAAAGTTTGACCATATTACCCCGGTTTTGGCCTCCCTTCAGTGGCTTCCTGTTCATGTGCGGCCAGATTTTAAGGTTTTGTTATTAACATTCACAATCCTACATGGACAAGAGCCTTCCTATCTGGCTGATCAAATTAAACCTTATGTATGTATTTTCGGGATGCAGGATTAGTGTGTGTTCCACAGGTAAAGAAGAAGTCAGCAGGTCATAGAGTTTTTTCTTATTGTGCACCTTTTCTGTGGAATTGTCTGCCCACTGAGATAAAACAGTCTGATTCTGTGGAGTTATTTAAATCCAGATTAAAGGCTCATCTGTTCTCGCTATCTTATAATTGACATAGACTTAGAGCCTGATTTACTAAAGGTTTGTGTGCATAAAAACATGTGAAAGCTTCATATCACCTGCAAACAAATAAGCAACCTGATCTACTAACAGTGCTCACTGAGGGTTGCGTCTTTCAAATGAGCAAAATGGCACATATTGTCCATTTAATACATTTGCCTGAGTGAATATGTAATTTGGGGTGTGTCTACCAGAGTGCACAAAATACTGGGAGGAGAACAAGTAAATAGGCTCGTGATTGCGTCTGTATTTTGCACGTTTGAAAAGCACCGTGGACAGCGCCACCTACAAATAAAACGTACACAAATGTATATGATTCTCATTCTATGTCACGTCCTCTCCAGTTATGTGAACGTGAAGAGAATATATTAACCCTGGAATCAATACCCGTGCCGTGAAAAGCACCTCCGTCGGGGGGCATTTCCACAGCAGTGGTGCTGAATCCGGGCTTATGCTACACACTGTGCACCTCGTGTGAAGTAGCAGACAAACCATTTTCAAGGCACATTCATTTTTGATTTGGTAAATGTTCAATAAATAACATTTTCAGTTAAAATGTGTGTGTTTGTCTTATTTTGCTCATACCTGCAAGTGGCTGTTTGAATTTTATTTTGTGCTTACGGTATTAACACATGCAAAATGCTCATTTACATACTGCTGTCTGCGTCACGTTACCACCCGCTGTCGTTTGCGCACTTATTCTGAGTAAGTCACCCGCAAAACATTCACCAACCCAATGTACAAAATTTTAGAGTGCTCACGCAATTTAGTACTTGTTATATGGGATCTTCGTAAATCAGGCCCTCAGTTGTATTGAATCATACTTTTGCTTCAACATTAATTATTGCCGCTGCTGGTGGAGAAGGACTCAGTCTCATCACATCCAAATCCTGGGGAATGTTAGTGAAGTGTAGGACTCTGTTGTCGGATGGTGTTACTGTGAACTGTTCATTCTGACTGATTGATTTCTGCTTTGTTCTCTGCTCTGTCCAAGGTCAAGTTGCTGATGAAGAGGTGGACCACTGGCGACCAGGACCTGGGCACTGCCGATGCAGTTTGGGGCTTCATAGATCCTTCTGTCCATCCATCGGCCATCCATGTGAACCTCTGAGATCCTTCCAGGACTGGGGCATGTGAGATCTACAGGGAACTGTGGAAATCCGGAGCATGCTGAGGACTTTTGGAAGAATCTAATGGACAAACTCATATTCCTTCTATGACCATAGTGGCTGTGTTGACTGACTCACCAATTATATTCTATTTTCTGAGACTCTGCTGTTCACCATTTGTATGTTTTATGAGTCATCGGTCGTTGTGACCACTGGCCTCTATATGTGTATGGTTATTTAGCTGCAACATTTCTGTCTTCGCATGTGTGACAATCCTTTGTTGTGCTTTGTTTCATTTATTGTGTTATTGGTAGTATGGCCAAAGCAGATGGTCACCCCAATGAGTCTGGTCTGCTTGAAGTTTCTTCAAGTAATCAAAGAATGTCTGAGGGAGTTTTTCCCCTTACCACTGTTGCCAATCTGCTCATTCAGGAGGCGGGTAAGGTTAGACCTTACTCTTGTAAAGCACCTTGGGGCGACTTATGTTGTGATTTGGCACTGTATAAATAAATCAAATTGAATGTTTTGGCATTTCACTTTCCCAGTGAATACTGGCGACCATCAGGGCTGTGTACTGCCTTCTACAGCTTAGGTGCCTTTGCTGGTGAGGAAAGATTTACTCACCTTCACTTTTTGGACGATATGCAGCGTGTGATTGCTTTCAAAGCAGAAGGTTCCTGGTTCAAGGCCAAGTTTGGTGAAACTCTGCTCACACATTTCCAAGTTATTTTGAACAAAGGCTCATACATGACTGATTATAATACCCTTCACTACCGCTGGCACACAGGGTAATCAGCAGCACATGGCCATGTGTTAATCAAAGTGAATACATCTCATTCATGAGGATGTGCACCAGAATCAGTTCTGAAATCACTGTTATATTTAACCACATGATTTTCAGTGCGAATGTGTCTGTCCGTCTCATGCAAACAAGAGGACGAGTCGAGCAAAGTCAGCGTGGCTGATTGTTTTCTGTTTGTACTCTCAGCAATTACATACGCACGGATTTGACAGGAAGTGGCATCTGTCTGCACTTTTCTGTACGTGTTCATACACCGCACTGTGTGTGTGAACTCCCAACAGAATTACACAGAGTGTAATCTGCTGCAATAACGTGGTAGCGATTTAATGAGGTGCCACCGTTCAGACCTCTCTGCGCAAACACACATTGCCACAAAACTCTCATTTAACATCGCACTTTTTCATCATGGAGCTGTGCCCTGAAATACCCCACAGTCTGGAACAGACAAACGTCAAACCTTTTATATCCCTGCCATTAGTTGTGCAGCAGATATAAATTTGCACTGCAGCTGAGACTGCACCCAGCTACGGGCCCGTTAACTTTGCACTCCTGCATAAAGCTCACATTCCATCATAATGAACTCCTTCTGCATTACTGTCAATCATAAAAAGTGATGTGTCGCCACTATACTGTTGTTTCTTTAAATGTGAAACAGCATAGTCACTACCGTATTTATTTTACTTGGTAATAGCAGCCGCAGGCATGAAGAATGTAGGGGCTACGGTGATCTGATATTTGACCTCAGTGACCTTGATCTTCACCCAAATGATTGATCTCTGGGCATTTCTGGAATCCACATAAGTGTGTGCCACATTTAGTCCAAATGAGGTTGAAAATCAAATTCCTTGCCCAATGAATTCTTTTAAGGGCAGTTTCGGGGTCAACCTTCATCGACATACCAAGTTTGGTAGAAATCAATAAAAGGACCTGGAAGGAGGATGCCAACAAACAAACAGACAGGCAGACATGACCTTGGCCACAGTGATTGACATTTATCAAATTTGATCTCTCCTGGGCAATTCCAGAACCCACCTCCATATGTGTGCCAAGTTTGGTGCAAATCAGAATGAAAAAGAACTTAAAATTTGACCTTTGACCCCAATGATATTGACCCCAGTGTTTGGCCTTAGGCAAATTTGGCCTTGCCTGAGTAAGTCCAGAACCCACCTCCATTTGTGTGCCAAGTTTGAACATCTTGAAAATCGGTTAAAACAAGACCACGGCACTGAAGGAATGGTAACAGTTTACAAGGGCACTTTAATTTATATTAGTTAATGCAATAATAAGCATTAGCTAACAGTTAATTAAGAGTTAACTAATGTGTTTAGTAATCATATCATTGTGGTGATATATATATGTGTCTGTGTGTGAAGGAGTTATTGATCGGAGGAACTGTGCATAGTGTAACTTTTGTCTTTTGCATGACCAGTTATACAGCTTCATGGTGGAGTGGAACAGAGAAGGATTTTCTGAAAAACAAATTCCAACTATAGTTTGCCACAAGGCACATGAGAGTCTCAAGCCTAGATATGATCTATTTTCTTGTTTGAAAGTTCTTCTCTGCCCCTCTCCACCATGAGGCTGTGACTGGTGTTGCAACAGACAAAAGTTGCACTCTACACAGTATTTCCAATCACAGCCACAGAAGGCTAATACCTTCATATTTGTTATGGATGTCTTGGTGGTTTCAGCTACAGTACCATACTCTGTGTATTTCTTAATTATTGATGTAAATGAAGTCCAATACATATTCAGTTACTTGGCAATGTTTATGTATCCATCCCCTGATTTGTCTGAAACAAACTGGCTGTAAAAAGTGATGATTTGTATTAACAATAATCTTTATATTTGTCTAATTAATTATTGGCTCTGAAAATGGAGGGACGGTGTATACAATTGGTCATAATTCTTTAATGGTTAATGCAATATTTTTGTTAAACCCCTTGAATTAAAGCTAAACAACGTCTACATGGTAAGCACATCTTGATTGTTTCATTTCAACTCTATTGTGATGGTGTGCAGAGGCAAAATTACAAAAATTCTCACTGTCCAAATACTTATGGACCTGACTGTATGTACATTTCCAAAACCATGTAGTTTCGGTTAGTTGTTGCCCCATATATGTGAATGTGAGTGTGTTTAACTCTGTACGTAGACTGTTGCACTGGGACAGGCTGCTGCCCCCTGTAGGTGATGGATGGACCTTCATCATAACCGTGTATTGTGACACTTTTGACCTACCTGTGTGCAGAGATGAGAGGCTTCACCTTTCAGCTGCAGTATCTTTGGATTTTATTTTGTTTTGAGCACATATGAAAGACGTCTGCAGATTATAACTGTAAAAAGTCTTAACCCGGGGTCACCGGCCCGGTCATCACTGGTGTTTGGAGGAGTCAAAGGGGCCAAGATTTAGGATCTCAGCGTGAGCACGGGCTCACACGGGGAAAAATACCCTCAAAGTAAACTTGGCTCACATCAAAGTGTGTTTGGGCACAAATACGTGATGACACTTGGTCAGTCACAATTACAGAACATCAAAGCATACTTTTTTCTCTCCGGTCACTTGTGGTCCAGACACAGCAGAGCGTGAAGGAGGGCGGGAACGAGTGACGGTGAGTCGGAAAAATGCAGATAAGGGAACAATTGGGACTGATGGAGGGATTTTAAGAAGTGGTTTTGATCGAAAGACAGAAAGCAATGTGGGCAAGTGAATCTGTAGCATAAAGGGGAGGAATAGATTTGCATTTGAAGTGGGTGATACCGTCAAAACAGCAGCGGCTCAGCCAGCTGTCAGACTGACAGCACCGGGCAGGTGTGAGGCGAGACGCCACGGCACGTTCAGAAATCCAGGCTTCAGTCAGTGTGTGTGTGTGGAGGAGGGATCAACCTTCAAAACGAGAAACAAACTATCTGTTTGCTCTCTGTATGGCTAATCTTAATCTGACTTTCACAATTTTTTGTGTCTTTCAATGCAAAACTCAAACCAAAAGGCAGGAAAGTGCTTCACTGACTCAACAGTAAGCAATTGGCATTGGCGTGCACGTTTATGATTTCAATGTGGCTTCTTTGCAAAATCAAAATGCGATATGTTTAAATTGTCAGTTTGTTGTGTGATGAACAAGCAAATACAACCCCAAATCAGAAAAAGTTGGGACGGTATAGAAAAAATGATTGAATAAAGAAACAAAATAATTGGAAGGAATCAGTTTTTTTTCGGTGTGTGTATGTGCGTGTTTGCATGGGAGCATACATGCAGGAGGGGGGGCTCAGCCTTTAAATATGTTTTAAAGATGCTCAACGCTGTTAAAATGATGCCTGACATTCACCCATTCACACATATATTCACACACCAATGTCAGGGTGCTGCCATGCAAAGTGCTCAACTGCACAGCAGGAGCAAGTTGGGGATTGAGGACCTTGACCAAGGGACTTTAGTGATCCTTTCTGATGGGGATTTGAACCCTCCCTTATTTTCTTAGATACAAATTGGGGGGGATTCCATGGAAAAAATGTTGGGAACCACTGCACTATACTATGGAACTGCCTCATGTCCTGGATGACAACCACCCAGTTAGATGCAGCCAGCCAGGGCCTAGCCAGCTGCTGGGCCCTCATCATTGAGGCACATGCGTCCTGGATCATGTCCAGAGAAACACCACATGGCCAAAATGTCTCAGCTGACATTCCCTCACGATGGAAGTAATACGCCTCATCGGAGTCTCCCGAAGTAACCGTTCGTTTGACACAAAGTCGTTCCAGTGGTAGCAAAGGATCCTTCGAAGAGACTTAGTGCCAAAGACATCTAGTCATCACCTTAGGTCAGTGTTTCCCCATCCTGGTCCTTGGGACCCAAAGTACTGCACCTTTTCCATTTGCCCCTGATCTACTCAGATCAGATCAGCTCAGTCAGGTGTGGTCAGTCAATCAACAGCTGGATGAACAATAGAATACAGCTGCTTTGGCTCATCGTGTGCAGTTAGAGCAGGTAGAAATGGAAAATGCGCAGTACTTTGGGTTCCGAGGACCAGGATTGGGAAACACTGCCTTAGGTCATTGGTTAGTGTCCAAGTCTCACAACTATACACTAAGACAGGAAGCACCAAGATGCTAAAGATTTGAATCTTTGTTCTCCTGCAAAGAAATGACTCCAGAAGTTCTTCCCAGGTGTCTCTCAGTTTTAAAGGCCGAGGACCCAGAGACATGAATGTCACTGCTGATATAAGTGAATGTCTGTACAAGTTCAACACCTTCGCTGCATGCAGACACACTTCTGGTGGCCAAAACCAGGAAGTAATTGAAAGCCTGGATCTTAGTCTTAATCCAAGACTATTGCAAACCCAGACTCTGAGTCCTCCCTGAGCTTGTCAAATGCTGCAATCAGGGTATCCATTGATTTGCAGAATCAGTGGAGTTTGGAGCATATCCCAGCGGTCATTGGGCGAGAGGAGGGGTACACCCTGGACAGGCCAGCCAGTCTATCGCAGGGCCGACACATATAGACAAACACATTCTCACTCACACCTACTGTCAATGTAGTCACCAATTCAACTAACATGCATGTCTTTGGAAGTGGGAGGAAGCCGGATCACCCGGAGGGAACCCACGCAAACATCGGGAGAACTCCACACAGAAAGGACCAGGTTGGAAGTGAACCTGGGACCTTCTCGCTGTGAGGCAACAGTGCTAACCACTGAGCCACCATGCCGCCTGTTTTTACCTCATACAAGTTACGTATTTAACAGCTTAGTTTTACTTAATTAAAGCAATTTCTCATCTTTGAATGATCTGAGTTAACTAGTTGAGCTAATTCATCAGGTTTTACAACGTGCCGGATAGACGGCGGAACCTCCAAATGTGTAATTTGGAATTCGTAATTTCTGTAAACTGAGGTTACATTAATGCTGCGATTAGTATGGCATTGTATTAAATATCACGTTTAAGTGCCGAGTTGGGGAGAAAAACAAATTCAGCGGTCCGTTTTGGTTTCCTGAAGGCTCAGTGAACTAAATTATATTAACTTATTCCACTGAGGCTTCAAATCTATTTTGCCTGTCATCCCACCTGTCTCCTCCAGCTGTTCTTTTTCACAAAACATCCAAACACTTTAAAATAAAAGCCTCTCAGCGCAAACATCAATTTTTTTTAGCAGCAAAATCTACTTGATAAAGAAGACGGTGCCAAATTCTTCACATTTTGCATGGAATATTTCTTTCCTGTCCGGCCTTCCTTGACCTCTGCAAGAATTGATTGAGCAGTAATTGAGTTTTTCACTGAAGTCTCACTTTTCATCACAAGATTCTCACCTCAGCTGAAGAAATGCAACTGTCTCCAGGGTGCACTTTTTTTTTTTTTTTTGCTGACAAGCTGATTGCAGGTGATTTCTTCAGACTACCACAGTGTCTTATTGCCATTACTTAATTCCCCCGCAGTCATCATTTTCTGTCAGGAAAAAAGACTTGATACGGTTGCGGATGCAACTCTCTCTAGTTGCATCCACACTTTCTTGCACTGTCTCCATTTTTTACATTGTCTTTTTCACCTCCCGTCTTTTGCAGACATTTTTCTGTCAGAGAAGATGGAAGCCACACATTTAAATATCTGCCACTTTACCACCTCCGGTCACTTACTCAGACACACTCGGAGCCAATTAGCACTCAAAAAGGAAACATGAGCTCAGGTGGATACATCCATTTTAGTATTTTGCTATAACTGGATACCCAAGCATTTTCATTTTGCAGATCTTCTCTGATAAATGTTGAAACCTGTCAGAAATATACAATTTTTGCAGAAAATCTACTATTCTAGCACAGTATTAACCTATTGTGGATCACCTTCCTTACATATTGGCTGTGGAGTGTATTTGTCTGGCTCACTGGGGACACATCTGGGGGCTGGCTCACTCTGGAAATGACTGTGCTCTAATTTAATAAGTTGGCTATGCCATGTTTTGTTCCCCTCTGAGTCTTAATCAAGTTCCACCTCTCATATTTGCGATGCTCTGCTCGTTTTTTTAAAAATTGCAGCAGCATCACGGGTGTATTATTTTGAATTAAATTTCCCTACATCAGTCAGTCGTGATTTACTGGGACTTAATTGTAAACAATTATACAGTACAGTTGTAGTCAGAAGTTTACATAAACTCGTGATGTACATGAATATGGTTTGAGGTTTTGTGTGTGTGTGTGCGTTGTGGAGTACTTTTTTTCTGGAATATGACCCTCAACACGAATCAATAGATCTATATTTTGTGACTATGACACAAAAAGATGTGACACTGTGTTGGTTGAGCTATAAAAATTACCTCAACTTATCTTTTCAAGTTCAGTCAAGTTAAAATATTTAGGCAGCCTGAACAATAACTTTTCAAAGTGAAAACAAAAAGTCTTTCTTTACAGTGTACAATGTTCTTGGGGTTTACGCCTCCAAACATACCTCTGGTACCCATTTAAGATGCAATCTCACCTCGATGTTTGGGCCAACGTAGACAAACGTATTTGCAAACGTCGGTGTCCGCTAGCCTCCGCCGGCCTACGCTGGCCTATGCCGGTCTACGCTAATAAACGTCGACCGTGTCCAAAAATTTTCAACATGTTTAAAATTTCTCGCTGGTTGCCAACGTTCCTCTGGCTATGTTGGAGACCGTTAGAGAAAGTTAATTTTGGGTACAACCAAGTTACCTCTGCTGGCCGCCACTAGCCTAAGTTATTGGTGCGGTCGTCTACGCTGGCTAATGTTTGGGTGCTGCTTCGCCCTGCCTGCTCAGAATCACTGGACAGTGGTGTGTCGACCCCCTCTCCCGCACGTTGCCACGTTGGCAAAAGTCCTGCTTGTTCTAATGGCGCGCTGGCTAACACCCGCCTCCGCTAGCACCCTGTTGTGGAACGCTGAGCTGTGTTAGAGGGTTGCTACCAAACTTCGGTAACGTGATTTTTGCTGACGTTTGGCCAATTTTCTCGACTTTGCCCTGCCTTCACCAAACGCTGGTGTCAACTTTATAGT
>OMMV01234304.1:0-10900 GCA_900302635.1 Chatrabus melanurus | reverse complement strand
GCCTCCGCTAGCACCCTGTTGTGGAACGCTGAGCTGTGTTAGAGGGTTGCTACCAAACTTCGGTAACGTGATTTTTGCTGACGTTTGGCCAATTTTCTCGACTTTGCCCTGCCTTCACCAAACGCTGGTGTCAACTTTATAGTGAGATTGTGCCTTTACAGCTTTGTTGATGAGGACGATGCAGATGAAGCATCTTGTCCAAGGACACAGATGGGTAGCTTAAAGCACACACCTACAATTGAACCCTGGTCTTAATTAGTAGTACAACTCCTATGCAGAGTACAAAGTGATATGATGTTGAAAGTAATCAGTAAAAAGTGAGTTTCAGGCCAAAGTCAAAATCTGGGCCCAGTGCTTAAACATAGGGGATATTTAGAATGGTTATTCTGAGGAACTGGTTAAAGATGCACCTATGGTTACTATGAAACACTAATTTGAAGTCATATATCATCTTTCTATTGGTCACATGACCTTTAACCTTGGGTGATCATGAAAGATCAAACTCATAACTGTTGAGTCAAAGTTTGGAGCCAATATAAACATGGAACTGTTGTGTGATCGTCATTAAGGATAAATTGATTCAATTTAGGGCAGAACTGAGCAAATGTCAAGAACACACAGAACCAGAATATTTTGGTATCACTCTGGTGGGACTCGATGTAAGGCACATGTCAGGCACGGGTGCTGTGACTTCGTGTTTTATATTGATTTAATTGCCATCATGTTGTAAATGTGTATTTTTAATTTGAGATTAAAGATCACAATTTAAAAAAATTTATAAGAGGAACCTAATTTGTTTAATATCATAAAAAAATTTAATAGGTAAATTAACCAGGAGTACCTAAACTGTAAGCTGTAAAATACTAAGGAAAGCGGCTTGTTGTAGGAAAATAATGACTACAAAAATACAATCAGACTAGTATAGATGTTTCGGCAGCTATTTATTCAACAATTTCATTTCATACATGAGAATGAACCTCCAAATTAAATATAATAAATCCCACAGACAATGGGAGAAAAGCACCTCCATTGTGGTGCTATATACTGAATCAAGCCTGCTCAGTGCAGCTTGATATAAAACACCTTGTTTCAGCAACCCACCAATGTACACCAAAAGCTGAACTAACTAATGTGTAGCTCTAAGCCCAATCCTGCTGAGCTCCACTGTGATGGGTTTTTGATTCAGTGAGTGACAGTGAAGCTTTCTAATAATTGATATACAAAGAAAACACAGGGACAAAAAAACAAAAACTGCTCACATACCATCAGCGAGAATCATCACATCATTGCATGGAAACAAATTTTCCATCCTTTGTGCAGCACATTTATAAATGTCAATATTTCAGGTCGGTCATCGCATGAAAAAAACCTTTAAAAAAAAAACTGAATATCCCACTGTGGGAAATGACAGATTACTGAAGAGTTACTGGTTAATTTTATTAACATTATGACCATGTTAAACAAACAGTATCAACCCACAGAGTGAGAGGTCCTCACAAGTCTTCAGTTTTAGATGAAACAAAATCTTTCAATGAAATATCTTCCTGAGATGCAAAACAAAAACAAATAACACACACACACGCACATACACACAGTACTGAGCAAAAATGGTAGGTATAATTATTTTTCAAGCAAAGATGTTGCAAAAATAAAGCATCTAATTATTAAATAATTTCAGATTGAAAAAAGAATTAAAAGCTAATAAATTAAACATCATGTGTAACATCGTGTTGATTCATTAATCTCTGATTATTATTCCCTGTTGGTTAACTTCGTGGAATCAAGCATTGGGCTGCAAACCTACAAAGTAATCCAGTTTTTCTTCATCTGAAATGGTCTGTTACTTTCCTGAATAATAGCAACAAAAATTCCATGTCATATTACCTTATACTGTGAAAATTTACATTTGGGAATTTAATTAATTTAATTAATTTTTTACTGACATACTGGGGAAAATGTATAAACAACACTGTTCCATTAAATCTGTTCTTTAATATGTTGTTTTTTTATCCAGCTTTTATACATTGCTTTTATTTGTTTATGTTTTTTGATTGCTTCCATCATATGTACGTATGCTATTTCTGTTTGGTTCTTATATAGTTTCTGATATATTGTTTTTATTGTTCTTGTTTTAAATCCATCTTTAATATCTTGTGTATATTTGTTTGTTAGATGTTTATTTAATTCTTTCTCTGTAATCCATCTTTCATATGTTGTCTTTGTGTCTTCTGTCGTTATTTATATGTTGTTTTGACTTCATTTTTTAAAACCATCTTGAATATGTTGTTTTTGTTTCTTATATGTTGTTTTAATACCATGAATTATGTAGATGTGAAGCACTTTTCAATGGTTCCTTAAAAGGGGCTATGTAATTAACTTTATTATTATTATTATCATTATCATTATTATTATTATTAAACACTTGGGTGTGTCAGACTTTTGCACAGTACTGCATGTTTAAACTACATGCAATTGTGTTGCATGTTGTCATTAAACTTGACAAAATGGAGACTGTGTTGATTGTACTGTCATATTGTGAAGATGCGTACTAAAGCAAATATACAACAAAGACAAAGGAAGGGTTCAGGGGAGGACAGGACAGAGATATCTGGAAAAGGTTTGACATCGTATCATCTTTGTGATAGAAAACAAAGCCAGCAAAACCACGAGTTACAAAACCAAAGCCAACAAAAAGCCAATAAAAACAACTGTTTTTAAATACATTTCCCTTTGTAATCAGGGACTAAGAACTGATAGAGGCCTATAATTTCATAAAATGTAACATAAGACTGTTAAATCCAAGTTTCTGTGTGAACACAGTCTACAGAAGAGGCTGGAGCGGTATCAGCGGATGGAATGAGGATGACGTTCAATAATCACATCAGCTCACATGAAGAAGAGAGGCCCTTTGCAGTTTCAAGGCATAATAGTACAGACTACCAAATATTAACACGCAGCATCCCAAATATGTGTTAAAACACTTGCTGAATTCCTTTTAATTTACATTTCAGGGGACATTTGTTAGTGTCTCGTGTTTTTAGTATGACCACATATGCTAATAGGCCATCACTATCAAAGGAACAATGTCTGATGAAGCAGGCCAGATTTACCCTGGCTAAACTATACCCAGGTATAGTTTGGTCTGGCCTAACTCAAAATATACTCCAGGGTATAAAATAGCCCAGGCAGGTTTATACCTCGGGGTATATTTTAGGCTACACCAATCTGTACCATTCAAATCCAGATTATAACCCCTTGTGTTTGTCATAAATAAATCTGTATTTCAATGTCCAGACATTTTTCCTCCAATAAAAGTATATTTTCAATTTGATTTTCGCATTGTGTCCTTAACCTGGTAACATAAGTATAAAAGTGCACTGAGTGACTATGTTTCTTTTTCATCTTTATTGTGTCATCCGTTATCAGTGTAGCCTGGATTTGGTTAGTTTGCAATGGCTTTTAAGCGATTATATTTGTGAGTTGTAGTTTATAAACTACAACACACAAATATAATCGCTTAAAAGCCATTGCAAGCGAATTTTAAGTTTACATTTTAATACTGTATCCTTGATTATTTTGTGTCCCTGTGTGTGTGAGTGTGTGTGTGAGGGGGTATAATCTGGCCTAGGGGGTAAGAAATAGACTACCGGTTGCCTAAATAATACTATACAGTAAACTTGACTAGCCCAGAATATACCCAGGGTATAAAACAGGCTAGCCCACTTTAACCCTGGGAATATTGGGCTAGTCCAATTTACTGAACAGTATTATTTATTATTTCAGGCCCCACTTTAACCCTGATTTATATTCTGGGCTAATCTAGTTCAACTCTAGTCCAAATCTGGTAATTCCTGGAAAGCTTTCATTTCTGCCTATTAAACATTGTATGCTATGCACACTTAAATCTAGATTTAACAAAGAAAACATTAAAGGGTATATTTGTGATTTAGTGGACAGTTGAGAAACACAGGCATATTAAATAACCTGGTTGTTTGGACAGAATGCAAATCTTTTTAACAAATATCACTGCAGCTGGAAAAAAATGGTAAACACTTTTGTGTATCGAACTGGAGTACAATATAATATATAAAGTAACTGTACCCTAGGATCACACAGGGATGCTGTGTAAATATTGAGAGAAATAAGGTTAGAAAAATACTTTTTGGGCCGAGTGTGCACTTACTACCACCAGCAGTGTTTTATTGTTTTTTACTATTGACAATTTCGAGTTTTACAAATCCCCACCTTGTTAAGACTTCGAAGCATTAACTTTGCACATTATTCACATCACTAAGAAACCAATCCCTTTACTAATGGATTTGCTGACTTAATGATCTTTGACTTACAATCGAGCTGACAAATGCTATGTGACTGTTGTTTCAGGTGTAAAACCTCAGTACCAAGTGGAAAGCACATACAATTTAATGCCAAAATGATCAGGACCAATTTTGCATTGCCCTCTGCTCTGCATAAACACAACCGGCACTTCGTCTATCTTGGTGTGTTTGTTTGAAGCAGGGAAATGAATAGACGTGCAACACGTACGTGTGTACAACAACATGGCAATACGATGTGTCTGAAGTTAGAGACACGTAGTATACGTACGCTAACCGAACCAGTATGTTGGAATAGAAAGATTTTAAAGCTCATCTTAAACTGACAATGCATGGTAATATAATGAATAATTGACCCAGAGATGGAACAGAGCTTAAGTGGATTCTATCTATGTTCACATTATCGGCAGAAGTGACTTGAATTGAATCTTTTGGTAGCCATCTGGATGGTTCATGTTCATTTTCGTACATGTCCTATATCAGATCTAGGATCACCTTTATAAATGTGGGATGAAAAAAAAAAACTGTTTTGGTGTTCACCAAAATAACCAGAATCATGTCTCTTCAATGGGTAATGTGAACATAGCCTATGCATGATGGTGTATGTGGCTGTTAAAATAAAATAATAATAATAAAAAACAGCAAACAAACAGATAAGCCAGGTTTGGTTTAACTATAATGAACCATTTTCAACAAATTAGCTCATTACTGTCAAGACAAAACAAATATTTACATGTATGTTTCAAGAAAAAAAAATATTACACATACCCAAATTTCACCATTTACTAAGAAATATCCATCAATTAAGTCAGAGTGCATAATTCAAGAAAATGGTGCATGTTTTTTTTCAAACACAATCACTAATGACTGTAAAACTGTTTTAAAAAGTGTTGATTTCTTAATGTATAACAAACAGTTTTTCTGTCGTTAGATAAGCACATCTACAAGCGTCATATTCGAATTGTTCACCTGTTCAGAACATAAATGTTAAAAAAAGATAACACCATACTGATTTCACACAGAATTAAAAACACTGAAAAGTTCCAAACAAAACACAATTTCATCTGCACATAAAACGTGATATAGGAGCCAGTTAAAAATACTTTTTAAGTTTTGTGGTGTTGTTGAAGTTACAAATACTTGTATATTGTTTTAAGTGCACAAGAATTGTAAAATATGGAAAAAATGTTTTATTTTTTGCATTTTAAAACTAAAATTAAAATGCCTGGCCAAAAAAAAAAAAAGTGATCAACTTGAATACAGAACTGTAACAGAAAAATACGTGACCTTATTTGCATAATGTTGTAATTTGGCCACTGAATTAGATGTAATAATAATACTAATACTACTACTAATAATAATACCAATAATGCTGTTCCTCAAGAGATAAGTGTTGGACAGAAACCTAACAATTTTTTTTCTAACAAACTGATAATATCAAAACAGCATCAATATGTGATGTGTTTGGATATGTGACACACTTATGTTTGTGCGTAATAATCTTTCATGCATTTCAACTTCAATTTGAATTTTCAGGTTTCTCAGATTCTTTAAGCATTTCACTGAGTTTTCTGAGTGTTTTTGTGAATCAACCTTTTAAAAAAAAAAAAAACCCACACCCAATCTTTCAATTTGTTAGCTCTATAAACATTCTGCAGACAAGAATCCACCATCCTCAAAAATTAAGTTGCAAGTATAGTTTTGTTTGGTTCTCTGTTGAATAGGTTCAGTCCAAATAAATGAAACATGATAAAGAACCAACATTTTACTGTGTTACTAAAGTGTAATTGCCACACTTTATATACATGCCTTGTGGTAAAACACACACACACACCACACATACATACAAACACATACACAAATAAAAAACGCTTCTAATAAAACATGTTCCAATAAAGGAAATATGACAAATTTTAAAAAATGTAAATATTCAAATTTGATGAAATATGGAATCCAAAATCTAACATTCATTTTCACAATTAACCACAGTTTAGCAGAAACAATATACAGCAGGGAGCTTAGAGCAATTTCAACAAAATTTAAAAAAAAGTTTTATACATATAAAAACATGATTTAGCATACACTTTCCAAAGTGATGAACTGTATTGAATCAAAGACAGCCTTGCCATTTTTCCACGACCATCGTGAGTTGACGAGCCATCCCAAGGAAATCTAGATGTTTGCAAAAGAACACAGTTACTCATTCAGACGTTTTGTGCTTCTCTGTTTGTCTTCAGTTTTTAGTTTTGGAAAGGAGGCCCCTGCAAATCTATTATTCGGCATTCACACGAATTTTATGACCCCATGAAATGGAAATTAAAGCTCAATTTTATGGAGAGCAGGTATTTTTAAAAAAAGAGGAAAAAAGCAGGTATGATGATTTGTGTGGCGGGCATGTGGGCAAACATAGTAATGACAGTTATAGTACAAAAGAAGGGCTTCTTAAAAATATTGGTGCTGGCAACAAAAATATATAGGAACAAAAAGCAGTTCTTGCCAATCTGATTTTTATTTGTTTGACATTTATGTGGAAAGCTGCCTCTGCCGTCATTCTCTCTACAAGGTATTAATAAGATTGTAATTCATGAAATTATTAACACAAAACATGTGCACTTGATTTTATTCTGTATTGTCTTTATGAATTGCTATACCAACTCGCATTATTTTACATTTCATGGGGTCATTTAAATGACATCACTTCAATGTCGTGAAACAAATCTAAATGAAATTATTCTAAGTGAAACGCTAAACTAATTGCAATACAATTTATACAACTCTACTGAGACTTTCAGTACACCTGAAGCAGTATGTGAGTAACAATCTACCATAAGCGCTCAATGTGTTGGTGCTTTGCTAAACTGCAACCTGAACAATGCAGGAATATACAGACAAAATTACATGAGAACAGCAGATTTAGCAAATGGTGTTATATACTGGATTGAGTTTATTTGATGGAATGCATCTTTTAGTGTCTTTGATATATTTTTGGTGTGTACTCTCAGCTCTAACCCTAACCATACTACCCGTTACCCCTAGCCTAATAATAATAATAATGATAATAATAATAAAAATCATATTATACACGTATCTGACAAACTTTGCTACAGTGTTACACAAAACCTTTGTCTTATCTTACAAGGATTAACTGTTTAATTACAAGTCTGTTGAGAGGATGACATTGGGGAGGCAGATGAGCTAAAAGTACCATATTCAGTGTGACAGACGTGTACAGTATAAGGCGTAAACAGCACAGATTTTTATTCAAATAAAAACACAGATGCATAAGCTGTGAGCTGAGCAATGACGTGATGGCAAAAACAACCACCTATGAAGCATTTACATTGCAAACCGACAGACGATACACAAAGGCATTGACAGAAGTTCAATGGCGTCTGTATTTTGAGGCACCGTGTTCATGTGAGATATGTGTTTGTGTAGACGTGTTTCGACAAAGTGTTTGGGATCAGGAGAGAAGACGAACAACGAGGGGGGCTCATGTAAGAAGCAGTCATGGTAGCCGTACAGATTTTCAGATATGAAAAAGTACGAAAAAAAAAAAACGGCCAACGTTAGTAGCAATAACAAGCTGCCTGTAGGCAAAAAAGGAACCAAGGACAAGATGTAAATGACAGAAATGAGCTCAACAAAAGGCAATAATAGGAAAGGACTTCTCTGTTTTGGTGGGCTGCCTGCAGTTTCCTCGTTGTCACAAAGGGGCAGTGGTCAAAGGTGGAGAAGTACGGACGGAGACATTGAGAAAAAGAGATACGGAGATCGAAAGAAGAAAACAGGGAGCGCGGGAGCTGGACAGCTCCCTCTGCAGTCTAAATGAAGTACTCTTTCTTTTCTTCTGCGTGTGCGTGGTTGCCGTCAGCGTTGATGATGGCTGTGTCGGCATCGGGGGCGTCATCTGCACCTTTGGCTTCGTTTGTCAAATATGTACCTGTGCGGGGAAAAAGAAATGCAAATCTATTATGAAGGAAAACAAACAGAGCGATGCTGTGTGGTGTCTGCTGCCTGAGGCAAAGAAAAACTACAGCTGAAGACAACGTTAATGCTACATTACGCTCATACGGTGTGATGAGACGCGAGCACAGTTATGGAGCACAGGATATGGAAACAGGAGTAACTCTAGACAGATACAGTGGCACGGCTTTGACAAACAGGATTTTTCTCAGTGGATTCATGGAAGTTGTGCATAAACAGTGTGATGAAGCTGTTTCAGCTTAGAATTTATTCAATTTTGGAGCATCGGTGCAGAAAGCCAAGTGAATGAACTGTCTGCTGAGCTGATCTGTTAGTTGTCATGCGTCCACACCGAAAAATCCCTCGCATACAATGTACTGTAATGTTCAAAAAGGTCGTGTGCGTGTTAGCGATTATCAGAGGTCAGAGGTTACCAAGGTTTCTGAAAGCAAAGTTGAGGGTTTTTTGTGTGATGTAAAAAATAAACAGGGAAATGCCATGCAAACGCACATGAGCTACTGCTCATGGAATGGATTACTAATCAAAAAAAAACATCAATCAAATTGAAACCTAAAAAACAACCCCCCCCAGCAGGTTTATGATACAAATTATACCAATATTATAACTTAGCTTGGATGTTTGCTTTGCTGATTATCTTATTTAACCTTTTTGTTAATATTAGAAAACCAGGTCTAACCCAAAATAAGTCATATTCCATGTTAATCCACTGTGTGTGCATGCTTGTGTTATCTCATGATCCGCTGGTCATACAGTCTTAATTTTGGTGTCAAATTATTTGCATGCTACAAGTTTCTATCGGCTCTAACGGAACACTAAAGCGTTACCATGCTAACAACCCAAAACACAAAGCGCACCCACTGCTCATATCTCAGTAACCACTGAGGCTCGGGACCAGATTTTGGATTAATTACTCAGAGATCCCAAGTTTCCATTTTGAGCCAATCAAATATTTTTCCTGAAAATGCTTAGAAAGAGCTGTTTCCATCTTTGACCTTGATGAAATGACCCCTTGCTCTATACCAGTAAACACTAAGGCCACAGAGCAAATTTGGGGTTTAAATTAATTAGGGACCCCAAGTTTCTATTTTATCTGAATGAAGATTTTTCCTTATAACAACTAGAAATGCTTTTTTTTAAATGACGTTGACCCTGATGAATTGGCCCCTCCCTCATTGTACGTCAGTAACCACTGAGGCCAGATAACAGATTTTGGACTTAAATTATTCAATGACTCCGTTTCTATTTTGATACAATCGAACATTTTTCCTGAAACTTCTTAGAAACAGCTGTTTTGATCTTTTGAGGTTCAGTAAGTGTCCCACTGCTTTGTGTCAGTAAACACTGAAGCCAGAGAGTCAATTTTGGGATTAAATTACTCAGTGACCACAAGTTTCTAGTTGTTCTAATTAAATATTTTTCTTAATAATGACCAAACCTTTGACCCTAATGTTGAAATGGCACCTTGCTGTATCTCAGTAACTACTGAGGCTAGAACCCAGAGTCATAGGCTTACCACACTCAGAGACCCCATGTTTAAATGTGCAATTGAACGTTTTTCCTGATAATGACCAAAAATGCCTTTTCTGACCTTTGACCATAACAAAATCAGAACTTGCTGTATCTCAGTTACCGCTGATGTGAAAGAGAAGATTGACAGGATTGACATACGTACGCAGAGGTCAGGGTCAGGTCAGGTTTGGGAACATGTGCTAGTGCTACTCGTTATAGCATCCACCACACTATGGAACTGCCTTGAGTCCTGCATAGCAACCACCCAGGCAGACAACTGGTCCATCCCCACTGCTCGAAAGTAATCATCTATCTGCCACTGCCAGATGAAATGTGGGCATCCCCTTGGCCTTCTCCAGCTGCTGCGGTCTTCAATACTGGATCAGAGAAACGCACCACATGGCCAAAATGCAATAGCTGACATTTCTGTGCAATGGAAGTGATATTCGTCATCTGAGTCTCCCTAAGTAACCGTTTGCTTGACACAAAGTCATTCCAGCAGTACCTAAGGATCTTCCGAAGAGACCTAGTATTACCTTAGGTCACTGGGTAGCGTCCAAGTCTCACAACCATACAGTAAAACATAAAGTACCAGGACCCTAAAGACTTGGACCTTCATTCTTCCGCAAAGGTATCGGCATTACCAAACATCTCTGTCCAGCAATGACTCAGCATACTCAGAGTCCAAGTTTTTTTTCTACAACCCCAATTCCAAAAAAGTTGGGTCGATGTGTAAAACGTAAATAAAAACAGAATGCAATGATTTGCAAATCTCATAAACCCTTATTTTATTCCCAATAGAACATAAACAACATATCAGATGTTGAAACTGAGACATTTTCTCATTTCATGAAAAATATTAGCTCATTTTGAATTTGATGGCAGCAACACATCTCAAAAAAGTTGTAACGGGAGCAATTTATTCTAAATATAGGGCTTAAATCACCACTTTTACAGCCAGTTTTCTTCAGACTAGTCAGGGGATGGATATATGAACATTTCCAAGTCACTGAATATGTATTGGACTTCCCTTACATCAATCATTAAGAAATACAAACAGTATGGTAATG
>OMMV01234302.1:2512-13312 GCA_900302635.1 Chatrabus melanurus | reverse complement strand
GGTTTTAAACTGTTCCACTCCAGTGATAAACTGGTTTAAAATTGATTTAACTGGTTAATTAGATATGAACTGGTTTTAGAAACAGCTGATTTTGGACTAAGATGTCTCCTGGTGTTCTAAGAAACAATGAGGAGCTTTTTTAAATTTTACTAAACAGTTAATTGATTTAACATCAATCTAAAGACAGTGACAACAATTATTGTTTAAAGGACTCAATCCATCTGGGCTGAACTTTTTTTTTTGGCTCAGCATTTGCGTGAAGGACGGGTCTAATGTGTCCGTGTCCTTTACCACGAGCAGACGGTTGGACAAAAAGAAGCAAATTTCAAGTTTTAAACGGGGAACAAAAGCAGCGTCTGCGGGGCCAGATGCTCCGACAGCTCGGTGCACGTTAATCAGTTTACGTGCTCGGAACAAAAGCGGCCAGCTGGGCCACACGGCGCCGGACGGGCCGGCTAACCGCTGCCAGACCGCGACAATACCACAACAACCAGAAAGACTTCTAATCAGTCTGTTCCAAGAACGAAAGGAAAGTGGGACAACCTCAGAGTCCGGGGTCAGGACCAAACAGGCTTCAAGACGTTACAAATATTAACCCAACAAGTACACAAGTCTTTGTTTTAAAAAGCTAAATAAAAACAATAACACCTCCAACCATGGGTGTTCAGATTGGCTGTTAGTCAATTAATCAATTAACAGAAAATGAATTAACAGCTATAAACAATTAACCATACATTTAAAAAAAAAAAAAAAGCCAAAGTTTCTCCTTTTTTAATTGTGAGGATTTCCTTTTCCCCCCAATAGATAATCACTGGAAACGTAACATTTTGGTAAAATCATCACGGTGGCCTTTGGAAAACCGTGACGGACGTTTATCACATTTTCAGGAATATAAATTTAATCATTACATTACATTACATTACACTTAGCAGACGCTTTTATCCAAAGCGACTTACAGAAGAGGACATAAACAAGTTTACAGAAATGCAGGAAAACAGAGTAAGCGAGGTGTAGAGTGTTAGTATAACCAGGTTACAGGACAGTGTGGGTGAGTGGAGGTTAGATCATGAATTGAAGGTCTGCAACAAACCTATTAGTTTCCATACTGATTAATGTGTTTCAGCTTTTCACAATCATAAATTTGAATAATGTCTATAAAATATCTGATTTTTTTTTTTTTTTTTTTTTTTTACGAATTTCCCATCAGTTTATATCACCATCAGGATTCTTTCTACAAATTCAAAGATATTTAAACAGTTTCTCAGTTTAAATCTAATTTAAAAACTGTTTTCCATTGGTTTACAACACTTCATCAACATCTGTGTGACACACTGTGATAAACAACACAACAAACAACACAACAAAACACTATAAAAGCAAATTAAATCTAATTTAACTGCAGTCAAGACAGTTTAAAACCATTTTACAATGAATTTAGAGCCATTAAACTCGGAAAATGTCAAGTTGATTTTGTTATTCAACAACATACGATTGATTGTCTTTCTATAAATCAACTACTCAATTCATAATTTCAGCTCAAAAAAAAGTGGACAACAGCAGCACAAATATAACAAGAACATAAAAAACAAACTATTATAAAACCACTCAAATTATCAATCAAAGAAATCAGCTCAAACTGAAACAACTGACAGAAAAATTACTGCTCAACAACAGCCTGGACTGATCCATTTCAAACTTCTTTTTTCTTCTCAAAACAACAACAAAGCTACAGTCACGTGATCCACTTTTGTTTCAACTCCTTTATAGCTGCTGCAGTACAAAGTCCTGACAGGTGGCGGCGCACTAACCACAAGATAATGAGTTCAAACAATTCTAATGTTTCAAAACTGCTTTGAAACAGTCTTCACTAAAATAAATAAATATTAACAATTCTGATAACCAATTAATTAAGTGATTCATGGAGAAATATGTCGAGTTCCGATTTTTTTTCCAGCTCAGCACTCGTGGTGATTTGTTTCTGAACATAAACGACCATAAATGCCGGAACAATAGTTGGTATGGATTATATCCGGGTCCAGACGCCTTTTTGAAACAAACATTATACACTTTTAACTGGTTTTAAACGGTTAAAAGACCAATGCCACACTGGTTTAAACCGGATTTAAACTGACTAAATGGGACAATCTGGTTTGGACTGGTTCTGCGATACAATTAAACATTTTCGGGGCTTTAATTGGCTCTAAACAAGTATTTTAAAGTTATCTCTTGGCTTCTGCTGTTTTCTATGCGAAATGTTTGCTCGTACTTAACCGTATCTCAATTAAGGAATGCACGCTAGTCTCACCAAATTTCATTCTCATGCCGCCAGTATTTGCCCAGTTATTTATTGTTAACTTGTAATGGGGTTAGGGTTACGCTTTCCGACTTAAGGAATGTGCGAATGCGAGTAAAGTGTGGCGAGTCACCACCAGGGGGCTCACGTAATCGGCACATTGTTTTCAGACATTTTCAGCACTCCCGGATCTGACGGCCACTTCTGGAAGGGTGCTACATGCTTCTGGTGTCTGAGCAAGGATCTGAACCTGATGTCTCTCGGCTGCCGAGCCACTCTGTTTTCTTACGTGGTTCAGGGTCAGGATACAGACGAGGGTTTAATTTTTTCTAAAATGCATCAAATGATTGGAATTTTACTTACGCTTCCAGAACAGCACTTTGGGCCCTTCCAGAAGCCTTGCGCTGTCACAGAATTCTAAGATTCTGGAATATTTCTGATTCACATAATGCTCAGAACAGATGAACAGTCACGCATCTGTAGACGCGGCCTTTGTAATATTTTATTTTAAAAAGCTACTAAATCAACATTACAAAATTATAAGCGACCTGATAACCAGAAAAAATAAGTGTAGCTATAATTATAGAAATATTTACGGCTGCAGCCACACATCTTCACTGTGGATTATTGCTACAAATAATCACTCTTTTGTGCAGCAACAACAGAATTTAACTTTATCCAGAACACAGTGAAATAATCAACAAACCAGCCCCAAACTTAAATATATTAAGTTAATTATGATTTTAAAAAAACAGGTAGAATGAGTCGTAATGCTCAGTTTTGGGGTTTTTCTTTGAAAAAACCGGATTATCTTTTATAATAATTGTGAGCATTTCTATAAACTGATTTTTTTAAAGTCATTTTTAGTCTATTTTGAAAATGCCGTTAAAGGATGTTTATTCTGGAACAACAGCGTTAGCTGGGTCGGCTAAACTCGTTAGCTAATGAGTCAGTTCAAAGTGTAGAGAAGTCTGCAAAAATGCATTTTAATATTTTAATTCATGTTTGAATAAAAATTTAAACCGTTTTCACAGCAGAAAACTCACCAAAGTTACGTTACTCGTCGTCCAGAAACATTTCGTCGTCTCAGTTCGGTTTTTCTCGCGTGTTAAACAGCTCCTGGAGAGAAGAAATCTTTATTTAAAGTAGTTAAAGGTTTATCGGTTAGTTTAGCGGGTTTTAAATGTCGGAAAAGTCGAGATAAAGTGACTTTTTTCTCCGCTTTGTGTGTCTGCGTCTCCGCTCAGCCCCCTGTGTGCCCGCTGAGCCTTTCAAAATAAAAGCACCGCATCTACCGCTTCGCAGGGCCGCATTCAGTTTTATGGGGGTCCGAGGTGTTTAGTGTAAGATGAGCCCCCTCAAGTCAGGTCCGTTTATTTATTAAGCACGTTTTTTATATATATAAGGAATGTGGATGAAAGTGTTTCACAATAAAGCAAAAAATACCTAACACTTCAGAATATGAGGAAACCTTTATTTAAAATAGGTGTTTTGCACGGTTCTGACAGTAGGTGGTGCACTATTTTCAAGAGGGCAGTGGCTATTTTTATAGAACCATAAAACAATCTTCCAATCTTTGCAGGATGTATTGATGTAATTTCTGCAGAGGTAAATTTTTTTGACTAACATTTTCCAAACAATTTTCAGAATGGCAAAAATCACAGAATATAACAAAAAGTGCAAGTCCAGACAAGACCAGACAATTATTTGTCTGTTGCTGGGACCCAGTGATATCTTAAGTAAAGCGCAGACCCAGCAACGGCTCTTCCGTTGTGGAATCTGGAGAACTCCACTATGAAATCCACAAAGTGAAAACCCAAACGGCCTCAGTGAATATTCACGTTGGACTGAACGAAACATAAAAAATGTTATAAACGGTCTGGAGTTTAACTATAAATCAGTGTGCATTTTAAACATTGACAATAACTTACTTTTTTTTTAAATCTACTTTTACAGCAGATTGTCTTCAGACTCGAGTTTTTCTTCTCATAAAATGTCGATGTCAGAGGGTGGATCTGAGTCTTGGTGAATATTTTAATTTAATTTTAAAAAACTCACTAGGTGTGAATAAACACCTGTCAAATTAAACAAACCTATATACTGGCTATTTTTACGGGACCATAATGTTCTGAAAATGCTGAAGTCAGAAATTTGACCTCTGCTCACGCACAGACGCGAATCAGGTCAAAGTAACAGATGAAGTGTTAAGGTGTTGTTTTAAGTTAGACCCCAAAAGCAGAGACTGACTCAGGTAAGTAAATGGATAACAGTTTATTCCAGAAAACAGGAAAAAAATGCTGAATGTGCAGGCGGTGGAGGCAGGGAGCTGGCTGGTTCGTGGTGGAATCTCTCACGAGGAAAAAACGGATTCTCAACACAGAGAAACCTGAGCACAAGAAAAAAACACAGATAAGAAAAACCGCTCTTGAAGCAACTCAAGGGAATGTTTGAAAATACAAAGAACACGAGACACTATGGTACACAGCACTACCGAATGAGACGGAATTATGAATGAAAGACCAGGCTTTTATGGAGAGGTTGATGAGGAGATTGAAACCTGGTGTGCCTCGTCTGCTGCTGAGGAGGAGCCAGCCACACCCACTGCCACACACCTGACCTGCCAGGAGAAACAGAGAAGGGAGGGGAACAGAGCAAACACAAAAAGACCTCCCAAGCAAACAAGACTAACTGAAACATCACATGAAGATTGCTGTACAGTCATAAAAATAGCCACAGCCTTTCAAGAAAATAATTAGTTAAACTATTTCAAAAACAATGTTTGTTACAAATATTTCAAAACTAGCTCATATAGTTTGATTGTGTCATCATTGCTGTTTTTATAGTGTATTAAGTGGCCAAATGGACTGGAGGCTAAGGTAAGCGGTTAGCTGAGTAATCAGTCATCTTAAAAGGTTTCTTTACATTTAGTGAGGTAAACTCTAATAACATTTTCACCCGTTCATTGGTGACAAGAAGTGGTTTTAGCTTCCCCCATATAATAACATTATGTAGCCAGTTAGGCCACGACAGTGTTTGAGTTCAAAATCAATACTGCACCATTTCAAATCGTTTTTGTCCCGAGTGAAAAGATGAACCCCAAAACATCTAAAATTGGAGCCCAGGTTGAAAAATGTCAGAGTTCTCATTTAACAAATGATTAAACATTTAAAGTACAAAAAAATGCTTCAGAAAGCTCCATTTAACAGGGAGAATTTAAAATATTTCCCAGGGGGAAAACTTGTTCTGGCTCCTGTTCTGTTCTGTGCTTAAATGGACCGGGTGTTGGGTCGGGTTGTGGAAACTAGTGGCTTAGGTGCCTTTGTTGGTCAGGAAAGGTTTACTGACCTCAACTTCTTTGCGGAATCAGTGGACGCCCTGATTGCAGCACTTGAGAATCTGAGTGTCTGGGTTTGTGATTGTCCTGGATCAAGACTAAGATCCAGGCTTTCAATAACTTCCTGGACTCAGCCATCAGAAGTGTATCTATGGGGTGAGAAGTGTTGAACTTATCTCAGCAGGGACATTCATGTCTCTGGTTCCTCTGCCTTTGAGACGTGCAGAGACGCCTGGGAAGAGCTGAGGTCGCTGGACAGAGGGGTTTGGTGATGCTGATATCTTTGCAGGAGGACGAAGGTTCAAGTCTTTAGCCTTCTGGTGTTTCCTGTATGGTTGTGAGACTCGGACTCTAACCACTGACCTAAGATCTGGATGTCTTTGGTACTAGGTCTCTTCAGAGGAGTAGTAGCTTTGTGAGGGAGCGTCAGCTACCACATTGTGGCCATGTGGTGTGTTTCTCTGGACATGATCCAGCACGCAGGTCCCTCAGTGTTGAGGACGCCAGCGGCTGGAGAAGGTCAAGGACACGTCCATTTTTCACCTGGCTGCAGCAGATAGATGGTTCCTTTCGAGATAACACAATTTTCTTATGTATCACAATTAGATGCACAAAAAAATGATGTTATTTGGACACATTCTGATCATGTTCAACCAACGTACATATTTAAATCATGTAAAGCCAACAGACTTTTTTTAGTGTATGTTGCTGTCATCATTTTTATTGTCTTGTGCAGATCTGGAGCAAAGAAGGCCACGTGACCCCTGAGCACTCCAAATGTTGGCCCGAGGACCCCTGTGGCTTTTGACAGTCCCAATGTGTTTAGAGTTTATTGAATTGTCCTTTGTTGAAAAAAAAAACAGCTTTAATGCGGTTTTCAGTCTGCAGTTGCTTTTAAAATCAAACTCAGAATTCGTTTAACTGTAGAAGAGGGAAGTCTGTATGCAAACATCTGAGCACCTGGGCGTGGCGTCCACCCTGCAGGGAACAATGTCCCAATAAAGCTTTTTGGCATGTGAAGAATGAGTCATATCCTCCACACTAACACCATGACGTGTCAGCGATCACGACGTCTGATCTGAGGACAGCTGTCTCTCTGATTTTAACATTAACGAGACGCAGTGGAACTTGTATTTTAGTTGCGGTTTATTTCATTATAATTAGCTCCAATCTGTGGATTTTCCCAGTTTCACTCATATGAGGTGCAATATTTGCCAACTGATGTCCGTCACTAATGTGTCTTCCTTTTAAATATATTTTTTTGCCATTTGATTGCAGAGACAGGAAACAAAGTAGGGGAGAGACATGCAGCAAATGTCACCCAGGTCAGGATTCGAACCTGGGGACACTGCAAACCGCATTTTGCGGTATGTGCCTTAACCCCTCGGCCATGAGCGCCCCACTAATGTGTCTTCCTTTAAACTCAGGTGTCTTCTTTTAAACAAAGTCTTTCTGTGTTCCACTCTACTATGAAGCGGTGACTGGAGAAGACAACAGACAAAAGTCTCTCCAATCACAGCCACTGAAGCCTGGAACTACTTCAGAATTGTCACGGGTCTCTTGGTGGCTTCCCTCACTAATCTTCATGCACGCTCACTCAGTTTTTGAGGACACTCTGCTACTGTGTATTATGCTCTTTAAATATATTAATGATTGATTTAAGTTCACAAATTTTTAAAAATGTATTTTTAATAAAAAAAATTAAAAAATGAGATATCCAGTGACTTGGAAATAAATAGGCTATTTTCAATAAATAAATAAAGCAAATAATCAAATAAGTAAAATATACAGATAATTATTTTATTAAAGATAGTAACATAATTTTATTTTAGATGAAGAAAAACCTGATTGAATTCAGTGCATGATTCCACAAAGACAAGAAAAGGGGAATAATAATTAAAGAATAATGAATCGATCAATGATGTTCTTGTAAAACTATGGGATAGTTCACCCAAAAGAATTATTCTTAAAAAGTAGTCGCACAATATATTTCTTTTGTTGAATCTTTAATGTCACTTTATTGTGTCACGCTTTATTTGATATTTAGGGGCTTTTATGACGTCCTTGTTTTTAAAAGAGAACATTTTGTTGTCATGCCTAAGACTTTTGCACAGTACTGTATGTATGCGCGTGTTTGTTGCTTTAGTCACTCTTTTTGTTCATAACAAAAATATTTTGCACCTCTGCACTTCCTGGTGCACGTGCCAAAAAAGGCCGACAGTCTTTGAACACAGCATGACGTAACTGCCGCAGCAGCATCGTGCTCGCGCCAACTCATTCAAACAGTCCCGGTCTGTTGCTGACCCGGTTCGGTCGTCCAGGTGAGATCTGGCCGTTGTTCGTCACTTTAGCTTCATTTTGTCGCTTTATTGGGATGTTTGTTTGTGTTTATTTGTGTGTATTTCCGTCTGTTCTTAGCGCGAGCTGTCGCACGTGTGTTAGATTTTACGTTACAGCGCGCCATTAATGAACCGCGGGAGCGCGTTTTTGGCAGTTATTATACGTTAGTTATACGTTACTTACAAAACAACATCTGTGTGACATGTTTAGATAAAAATCTCATTTCAGTTTGTTTAAAGACACAAAACTTTATAAGCCGCGATAAATAATAATTATAATAATTGGGTTAGAAAAATGCATAAATAAAAATGGGAGATTTATATTAAAAATATAAATCGTGTACTTTTTTAAAGGACAAAGGTGAGAAGTTTGTACACATAGAGTTTTATGTTTTGTTATTTTAAAGTTTTACAGATGATCTGAATTATGTTACATTTTGAATAAATATAATATATATAATCCTGAGTTTAATTGCAGTTGATAATGTGGTTCGAATAAATGACTAAATGATCAGATCAATTAGTTGTGTAATTGAAATTGGATGTGTAAAATGTTTTTCTATTTGATTGCGTAAGAAAATAGACTAACTTTAACTGTTGAACAATCTGGTTGAAAAGTTTTGTCCAACCTAAAAAAAAAGAAACTATTAAATTTTGGGAGCAGAACCAGGAAAACTTTAACTGACTTTTTTACTCCTCAGCCCACCAAAGCCAAAGTTTTTTTTTGTTTATTTTAAATCACATTCTGTCCACGTGAAGACAGCTGGAACAATCAATTTTCAGGACATGTTTGGGTCATTTTAGCTCTCAAGGCAATTAATTGATTTGGGGGTCATAAAGTCAAAGGTCATAGATACTCTTATTTATTTTACCAGAAATTGCTTGTGTGCGCGATAATGTCCCTGATTGTTGCCAGATATGTTTTGTATGTTAGCGAGGCAGATTCCATGTATCCTATCTTTAGGCTCAGAAGGTCAAAGGTCAGCGTCACTGAAAGTGGTTCAGTTTTCCCTGAAAACTTGCTTTGTAAGCTACAAATAGTTGCCGTGCTGAATGGTAACGAACACATTCTGCACTTCTTTTTTTCATTGGCAGAATTGTTGGTGGTGAATGTTTTCACTCTGATGAGTTCTTTTCCAGTTTATTTAAAACCTTCTTTCGCATGTTGTGCAGAAACTTGAAGTAGTCACACCATGTGGACCCAGGAGAAACAGACACCACCTGCTGACCGGTCAGAGACATGAAATGCCTAATAAAATATGTTAAAATGAAAAAGTTTCATTTTTATCCAGGTCTTGAAGTTTTTGTTTGTTTGTTTGTTTGTTTGTTTCTGCAGCAGTCAAGCTGTCGCCGTCATCTTCTTTGTGCTGGGTCTGGGAACTCTGCTGCCCTGGAACTTCTTCATAACGGCCTCTCAGGTTTCACACCTTCATCAACCTTCGTCCTGTTAGAAAGAATAAAACATCCACAAAGGTTTTATTGATTAAAGTGGAGCATCGTTTGTGTCGTCAGTAGTAATTATTGTGTCCGCTGCAGATAATCATTATTTTATCAGTTAATATGTTGAATTTTTAATGATTTATCAAATAATTGCCCAGGGCCTGGCAGGAGATCAGTGTGTATACACTGAGCCAGTAACTCTGGTAAAAGAATAAAAATCAAATTTTATCATTAAAAAAAATAAAGCTTCACAGTTTTAGTCAAAACCAGTTTATCTCAGCTTTAACTGGTTTAAAACCAGTTTAAACAATTTTTTCCACTATTTTAGTACAGTTTGAAACCAGTTCAAAGCAGCTAATCTGGTTTAAATCCAGTTTGAAGGCATTTAAAAGCACTTTAATTCTGACTAACATTTAAAACCAAATTATTTTAATTTTGCCAAGTTAATTTAAATCATTTTAACATTAGTTTAGAGTAATTTTAGACCAATTTAAAATGATATATTTGATTTGAAGCACTATAATATATTTTTAAAGCATTTTCAAACCTGTTTTACTTATTCCATCCTTATTGTACAACAATTCAAAGAAAACCAAAACCAATTTATCCAAAATGAAACAGAAATGGAAGAAATTCTCAAATTTGTCAAGCGGGATCCCAATCAAAATGTGACTTTTTTTCTCATTAATTGCTTTGAAGTAATTACTCAGTAATTAAAATAGGTGACATTTTTTGCTGATTAATTGGCTAATCCAGTTTTTAATTCAGACTAAGTGATTCTTCTTTTTCTTGTCACAGTATTTCAACGGGCGACTCGCGGTGCAAAACGTCACCGCTAACGGCACCGCCACGAAAGACTACAACTATGACAGCTGGATGGCCTTGCTTTCCCAGCTGCCCCTGCTGCTCTTCACTCTGCTCAACTCCTTCCTGTATCAGTGGTAAGTGCGGATCAAGAAGGTCAATATTTGTTTTCTTTTATTTTTTGGACTAGTTTATATGACAGCCGCCGCCACAAAGGTCAGCGGCATAAAGACGGCGTGTGATTGGACGTGGATGTGTTGTGTTCCATATATCTTGTAAGCGGGACGTCAAATGCTCGTCAACGTGAGGTTCACGTAACTGGAGAAAGAGAAGATATACACCGTCTAAAGTTTTATTACATCAGTAATATCAAAAGAAATATTTGATTGTTTTGGCCGTGATGTGTTGGCTAACGTTACCGAACAGCGTGTTGTTTTTTTTAAAGAAACATTTTAATCCATCTGGCAAATGACATAAAATGCAGAAGTCAGGATTGAGAAACTGAGGTACTGAGTAGAAAATCTGACTTCTGCTGGTGTTTTATTGATTTACTTTTTTTTTTTTTTTTTTTTCCCAAAAATTTTAAGTTC
>OMMV01234301.1:0-11056 GCA_900302635.1 Chatrabus melanurus | reverse complement strand
AGAGGGCGCTCTTCTGGTTGCTGATGCTGGTGTGGACTGTGGAGCTCGGAGGAGAGAAGTCAGCCTCTGTCAGCTTCTTATCAGAGGAAGACTGCAGCTTGTGGAAGTCCTTCAGCAGTCTTCTCTGGGACTGTGTCTGCAGCTCGTCCTCGGACAGGAATTGCGCCACCTCTTGGACACACCTGGAGTAGCCCTGATGGACAGCTGCTGAGTCCACAGCTGGATTCTGCTGCTGCAGTCGTCTCAGGAAGCAAACTGTCATCTCCAGGATGTCTGCTTTCTCCAGCTTGGAGTCTGGCTGCTGTTTGAGGAACTCTGGACCCAGGAGAGACTTGAGCTGCTCAATGCTGCTGTTGATTCGCTCTCTGCGCAACTTCTCCACCACAGGCTTTCTCAGCTGCACAAAGAACAAGAAAGGCATGAAGAAAACTTTCTTCTACAGTCTGGTGTCAGCAGCAAAAGGACAAACACTGATGCATGACGTCTAAACGTGCACGAGTGTCCAGTTTACCTTGTGGCTCAGAGTCAGATGCTCCTGAGAAGCGCTCATTGCTGCAGTGATTGTAGGCGTCGTGTCTGGATCTGTGTGCTGCAGAGACAATCTGACCTCTGCTGGCTTCATCCCTCCTATTTATAGTCACTGATCTACATATGAATGTGTGGGTCTGGGTCTGGACGCAGGTTCTCACACTTTTCTGTGACTTTCCCACACTGAGTCCTGAATGCTGCGGTCAGCCGCTCTACAATAGAGCTGTGAATGGAGCTTTGGTGACAGATGCAGCGCACACGGACGCTGACGTCACCAACCATCTGGAGGGAAAGCACGCCATTGGCTGCTGTGGATTCATTCGCTCAAACACCACGAAAAGTTTGATGGAATCCTGTCGTCTCGCTGAAAAGCTGCTTTCTCATAAAGTTTGATTTGGAGCTGAAATGTGCAGAGATTGAAGCGTGCCGTCGGTCTCTGGAAACTAATCGGGTGCTGGTGGGGTTGGTGACGTTGATCGCAGTAAAGTGTGACTCTGAGCTTCACACTTTTCTCACACTGTGCTCATTGACAGAGCTGCTGCTCACCAACAGGCACGCGTCGTGTTAAATGATGGTTCGCCGAACACGAGCGGCTCCCAGCCGTCGTCCCACAACATCAGCTCCACCCCCTTTATGAAAATTATAAACAATAAGGAAAAGAAAATTCTACCCGATTACATTGTCATGCATTTTTAGGATAATGTGAAGGGATGTGTGTATGATGTCGTATTTGTATGACACAGTTCACTTAATGAAATCATGTGTTCAAATGGCTCAACTTTCCACAGTGTTAATTGTAAAACACAGTTATTGTCATTAAATCAAACAAAAGTTAGATATTATCACGTGAGTTTTTAAAATGACAAACATAACAACATAAAGTTATTTTCCTGTGTGGCACTTTTTTTAACACAACACTTCTTTAATGTGTATATGTGTGGAAAAGATATTGTGCCTGATTGTCAGTTGATTTTCAATTAAAATCTCCTAAAAAAAATAAAAAAAACAACAACAAAAGCAATGACGTGTGTCACTCTATTCAATGCAAATACATGTTTGCAGGCTGAAACATTCACCATCTCAAACATATTTCACATTTTTTAATATACTTATAAAAACTTCCATAAATAAACTACAATATTTGTGATTGATAATTAATATCTGAAAATGCTGCTGTTTGTTTATTTATTTATTTTTAAAAACATATATTGGAATCTATAAAATAAATATAATAACGTAATAAATATACTAAATATATGAAATATACTAAATTATAATAATAACACAAATCTAGTAAAATATAGTCTTTTGGAAAAGCAGATAGTAAAGTGGCACAGCGAGCAGGTTCAGGTTCTCGGTTCAAAACCCAACTCCTTTCTGTGTACACTAATAAAATCTGTAACTATCAGGATTTTTCTTTTACATTTATTTTTGAGATTTTTTTCTGCATTGTAAAAATACACAAACATCAATAAAATTACAAAAATAGGCTGTAAATGTGCATGTCTAATGTAATTTTGTATGTGGTAGTTATTTTCCTTTATTTTACAGTACTTTTATTGCGCCCCAGCTGCTGGAATATTACAGGTTTTGTTGGTTTTTTTTTACTCTTTCATTTTCTGTGTAGTGTTTGAATGTTCTTCCCATCTGCATGGGTTTTCTATGAAGTGTTTAGTTTCCTCCAACCATCAGAATGTACATGTTACATTTGATTCTTTCTCTTTGTAAATTCGCTGGTCCACTGTGGTGACCCTGAATGAATGCGAGCAGCCAAAAAAATAAAATAAAAAAAAGGTTTTGGGCAAAGTAATGAAGAGATTTTAACATTTATACAAATATATTTAAAATTAAAACAGTCAAGCAGGATTACTTAAGCCAGCTTATTTAAAATGCGAGGTTGGTCTCCATCCCCTCCTCGAGGTCAGAGGTCAGGATGGATTGTCCCACAGCGGCTCTGTGAGTGAGTTTTCTGCACTTTCTCACACTCTGTCCTTTCAGCGGGGCAACAATGGACGTGTGTCACAGCGGGACGCGACCTTTTTGTTCCGGAGGGGAAACGTCAGAGCCACAAACTGGAGCTAAATGTTCATCGTCAGCTCCGTAAAGAGCCACACCTGCAAGCAAACCATCAACAGCTGTGTGCCAAAGAGACGATAAAAAAAATAAAAACATTTTTTATCGTGTGCAGCTTTCTGGTCTTGTTTGAGATAATGGATCCATTGAAGCTTTTTAAGGTGACTTTTTGAAATTTTACTTCACATTCTCCTGTACAAATGCCAAGACGTCTGTACTGGGAGCAACTTGCTCAGTGGCACTCTGACATATCGAGGGGGGAAGGGTCAAAATCATACATACAGCACACCTAATATTTGGTTGAATGTCGCTTATATTTGTCACGCGTGTGTCCTGTCTACTGCACTTCCTGTGTTATTTTGAAACCTCTCGTCTCCTGTGCATTGTTGTGACTTTCTTCCTGTTGTGTTTCCCCAGGTGTGTCTCAGCAGTGTAATTAGGTCTCACTCTATTTAACCTTTCTCTCTCTCTCTCCGCTCTTCCATTGCTAGATTGTTGCGTTGAGTCATGCAGAGCTTTCCCGCGGTCCCTGTGTTTGATTTCTGTTCCGCCTTTCTGGTTCTGAGTATTTGCCTGCCCCAATGGACTCTGGTACCTGTGCTGACGGCCGCTTTGGTTTCGACCCACCTGCCATTTTGTCTCAACTGCTTCTGGTGAACTGAACTGCATTAAATATCTTTTAAACCACTTACCTGAGTTTCTCTCTGTGAAGGGGTCCTAGGTTGTGTCTTGTGTATCACAATATTCAAGACACAAATTGTAATGTAATGTATTTTTTTATGTGATTCGGTTTTGAGATTGAGAGACGCCTGGGAAGAGGTTATGGAGTCATGAGGTCACTGGACAAAAATGTTTGGAGGCGCGAGAATGAAGTCTTTAGGGTCCTGGTGCTTCCTGTCTGACTGTATGGTTGTGAGACTTGGACACTTACCAGTCTTTAGCACTAGGTCTCTTTGGAGGATCCTTGGGTACTGCTGGAATTACGTTGTCAAACAAAGTTGCTTAGGGAGAATCAGATGAGGCGTACTACTTGCATTGTGAGGGAACATCAGCTGCAACACCGTGGTCATGTGACGCTTCTTTGTGCAGGTGTCTCAGTGATGAGGACCAAAGAGGGCGCCCCGCATCACCTGGCTGCGGCGGATAGGTGATTACCTTCAGGAGGAGGTGAAACTGATGGTCTGCGTAGGAGGTTGCCATCCAGGAGCAGCGACCAGTGCACGCTCCCAGACCTGACCTGATAAGGAACATAACTGCTACCCGGTGCAAGACTGGATTATAGTTTGTAAATGTGGTTTTGTGAGCTGTTTTTTTTTTTTTGAAGGATTTTATCTCTTGTCTTCTTTCCTCTGTGGCTCTTCTCTGGGGCTCAGGCTTCCCAGCTTCCCTCCTCTGAGGTCCTGCTGCTCCCAGCGCAGGGCCAAGCGTGCCCCAGTCACACGCCCTCCGCTCCCCCGTGTGGCTGGGAGCCACGGCGACACACGGCTTCCCACACTTCTGAATGCGGCCCGCTCAGCCGGACGCACAATAGAAGTGTGTCTGCACTCACAAAGCCTCAGGACTGTTCTCAGGCAGGGACCGGGCAAAGGGCCACTTTCCAGATAAGCCATCTGGTTGAGCCGCAATTCACACACCAGAACAACAAATAAACAGAATGAAAACATTACAGCGTTATATATATTCTGAATCCAAAGCAGGTTAAGAATTTCCAGCTGTTGTCATGAAGAAGAGGGCCAATAATCTTAAAAAAAAGAAAAGAAAAAAAGAAGCTGTGGTAGTATTTTCTGCATGTACAGTTTCAGCTGTGCTTTTCGTACATTCAATAATTTTCAGTAAAATTTATCTGACATTATTCTCCTTTTGCATTCATTTTTTCTTTGTGGACTTCAGTGTACTGTGCATGCTGCAACTTTGCACCTGTCCAACTTTAAAACCGCTAAAATTCTAAGTTGTTCAGTTCGAATAATGTCATTTTTTATGTCATCTCTATAATATTTGAACTACTTTTCATATAAATTAATGCTCTGCTTTTCACGAACATCTCCATCAGCAACGCCACTTCTTGTGCACCTATGCACACAACAAATAATATTAACAAACCTCCTTGGGATCCCAAAGTCCAGTGAGGCATTATAGTGTGAATTATAAAGGCAAAAATGATGCCAAAAATAATGAAAAGATTATATTTATAAAATAAATACATAATAGTAATAATAATAGTCAATGTATTTATATAGCACAGCCAACGTTGACAACCAAAGTGCTGCACAACACAAAACTCAATAAAAAGGAATTTAAAAGAATATGATATGTAAAAAAAATAACAAAATATAAAATACAATAAACACATAAGACCATGACGGCCATTAAAACCAAATTGCACAGAAATTTAAACCACCTCCAATAATGATTATAATAATGATAATAATAATAATAATAATATTATTATTTATTTTGTGTGGCACTTTTCAAGCAGTCATTATAAAGTGCGTTACTACAATGTAACAGTACGTCATTTTAAAAAAGGACAATCAATTAAAATACAATTACTATATAAATGATGGAACAAAGCAACATTTAATTAAGCAGTTGATTAATCCTCAATAATCCTCAACAGGCAATAATTGTAGAATGTTTGTATACTGTCATGTACAGCAACACACACAAGGAAATCAAGTTGTTTTTTTCTTGAATTAAATAGAAACAACAATCCTCACATTTGATTTTATTTTTAATTAGATTGTGAATGTTTGGACATTTCTCATTAGATTTTCTGTTGACTCAAATAGAAAAAAAATTAAACACATTTGAATCAAAAGTCTATGCTATGCTAAGTGCTGTTTTCTGTGGGAAACTATTTTCCCCCCGTGTCCACTTGAGGAAGGACACTTTCCCAGTGACCTCGCCAATGTGTGGCAGACACATAAAGCATCCCACCTGTTCTGTGTGACAGCCATTAAAATCAGGCTATTGTGTGGACCCGCGAGCCTTCTGATTGGCCGTGCGGCGCTGAAAGCGCAGGATGGAGCAGCATAAATGCACAACAGCGATGCAGCTGTCAACACAGACATCCTCTGACCTGACACCAGTTACCACTAAGACGAAGAAAAAAAAAATGGCTCTGTATGTGGACCTCAGCCTCCAAGACAACATGAAGGAGCAGCTCTTTAGGTAAGAAAAGCTTCCATCATGAATTAAAATTAACTTTACTGATCCCATAATGGGAAATTAAAGTGTCACAGCTGCATGAAAAGTATACCTAAATGCATAAATGTTGAAACTATATACTATTTTATAAAGATGTAAGATTGAAGTTTCATGAGTAGAGCAGCATATTATCAGCATATTAGAGCATTTATCTCTACAAACTGCCCGTACAAAGGAATGCACACTGCTTCAGCTTCATGCAAATTTTATTCCTATTCCTGCACGGCCTAAAACAAAGATAAACAAACGTTTTCTTCTTGACAGAGCGCATTAACGATCAGTTTTGCTCCTCTCAGGTGTAAACTGCACATGCTGGAGAGGAAGTGCAGCACTGGGCTGGAGAAGCTGAAGGCTCTGATCGGAGAACACCTGCAGAATGGGATCCCTGTGTCGGAAATCCTGGAGAAAACGTTGTCCGTCCTCACGTTGAGAAGAGCCATGCTGTCACACAGCGGCTACTCCAAATATTCACGGGACATTCTACGCCTTTTTCCTGATGCAGAGGAAGACGTGGCTCCTTTGTTTCTTTAATGACGGCCAAAAAAAAAAAAATCATTCAATTGACCTTTGATTGACAGCAAATCTCTGTGGACTTCTGCTTTTTATTGATCTGTGAGCTACAGCTGATTTCAGTATACCTATGTGTGCTTCATGCATAAAGGTATCATCTTATCCACCTTTTCAGCACGTCTTGAAAACAGATATTGTTTGTATATTAACAAAATACTCACTGGATGAATTTAATTCAATTTTTGGCAGGCTTTCCATCCAATAACTAAATCTAGCACCAACTCAGTTAAATTAAATTATATTGCATGGATGTATTTGAGTTAGGGCCACATATATTTATTGGATGAAAATCGTGTACAAAATGGAATTGAGTTCATCCAATGAGTCATTTTTTTGAGTGCAGACAAATAATACAGTTATCTGATGGAATGCATCCTATAAAAAAATCTTTTTGTGTGCATGTCACTTTAACACTTTAAATAGAAAGGAGCTATTTCTCACCAGGCTCCAGCAGGAGTATCAGCTGGACAGTCTTGCCGTCTCCCACAGACCTTGTGGGCGTGTCACGCAGAGTGCAGACCGGCTCAGTGGGCGTGTCTCACAGAGCGAGCAGGAATTCACAAATGGACTTCCGTGACATATGTCTCAAACGTGTAAAACAAGCGGTCTACATTCGGTTTATGGAAGGGTCGTTTCTCCATGCATGGTCGCGGAGAAACAGCCCTTGGACTTTGAAGGTGTTTAGCATAAAGACATCGTAATTAACTATAAGAAAAGAGATTAAAACTGATTTTTTTTTTGTTGCACAATATCACCCTTTTAATGACATGCAGATTAACTGTGTCTAAGGCTGTTCAGCCGTTCTGAGGATATTTTGTTAAACTGTGTGATGTTAAAACGTTTTCTGAGTGAGGACCACACCTTCAAGGTGATGGAACATATTGAAGAGCATGTGAGTTTGGATGTTTAGCAGGATGGAGGACTGCGTGGTGGTGGTGGGAGGTGGGGGGGGACAAGGGTGGAACAGAGATGGCTGAGAAGGAGTGAGGGTAGGACCTGGAGAATGAGTGTATGTCGTTCAGATGGGCCACTGGCAGAAAGGTGAGGTGTGGTCCTACTACTGAAGCCAGGCTATATGAAACTGGATTCAAAAGATTTTCTTTTCTTTTTTTACTACTGCAGTAAAATGCGATTACAACACAGAGACAGAACAATGCAAAGCTGGTGCTGTATGATTACAGCTGTCATACCTCGCTGCCTTGTTTCAAGGTGTCATATTCCTTTATTCTGTAAAGGTATTTTTTTTAATGTTGTGTATGCTGTGTATGCATATGATATTACATCTTGTTGTCACGTAAGTGGAATAAATTTTGATTTGTTCAAATCTTTTCGTGTTTGTCCCTTGAAAGGATTATTCCTTTTTTTATTTTGCCAAAATAGTTTGACCGCTCAAGCAATTAAGGAATTTGTCTTAATAAAAAAAAAAGTTGGAATTTTTTGTGTTTATCAGGTGGTTTAAGATGAAAACTATGGACCTTTTATGGATTTGATGATAACAAACAATAATCCAAACTAGGGATGGCATGACGCCACCTTTTTCGTGTCCGATATGAAACCGAAACTGGAACCTTCTGTATCTGCTGAATCCAATCCGATACCTTTTCCCCTGTCTAAAAACAACTAATCTGTTCATAAATGAAGACTACAACGAAAGAACAGGCACAGTCACAGTTTCTCAGTTTCAAGGAAAAACAAAATTTTATCTTTGAAAGTCATGCACAGCATATCAATGGAAGAAAATGATTTTTTGTTTGATTTATCTACAATCCAATTGGGTATTCCGTTGTAATTTTTGATGATAATTAGTTCATTTAGGGATGTAGTACAAGCAGTTTTATCATTGGAAAAGCTAAATGTGTTATATTTTGTCTAACTATACTCAAAATAATAAAATATATCATAAGTTTCAATGCTTTTATTGGAGGAAATATGATTTCTGATGTTGTAGAAATAGGAAGAAAAAAATTTACAATTAGAACAATTTACATGAATTAAATTAACAGTAATATCAAAGATAAGGGAAAAGCCGTAGAAAAGAAAAGATGGAGAAAAAACAAAGATGTGGCTTTCTCTCAACAATATAATAAAGCATAATATGAGGCAATTTGCCGGTTTTATGAAATAAACACGGTGACTATGCCTGTTCTTTCACAGGACGCCGGTTCTCGTTCCTCTATTTACTTGAGACTATGCATGTTTTATGACAAGATATCTTTAAAAGGAAGGACGTTTAGCATTTGACCGATGTGCCAAGAGCCAGAACTCAAAAATTATCGAAATGTATTCAGCGACTCTCTCGGCAGAGTTACAACGGGTTTGGAATGGTCATGGCAAAAAAAAAAAGGGTTATTTTGAGGGAATGGAAATCAGCGTCCCCACCTTGTTTTAAAATATGGCTGAATGATACGGTTTCTTGTTTTTACCTTGAAGAACTGCGTTACACTTTGTCAGACACTCACCGCTAATTTCGTGAGATCTGGGGGCCTTTCATTGACCATATTAAGAGAGAGCATTCTCAGGATGAGTTCCAGTTGCATCAGATTGTGTAGGATTTGTTTTCATGCTGTCGACTGTGTGCCTTGTTGGGTCTCTGTCCTTGTTTTGGGCCTTCCTGGACTTCTGACTCTAAAAACCCGTGAACATTATTTTCAGTTTTTGGACTGGAACACATAGATCCATGCTTGTATCTTCTATGAACTGGCAGTTATTGTCCTGTTTTGTTTTGCTTTGTCTTATTTGATGCTTGTCTGTTCATGTTCCTATTGTGACTGTTAAACACAAAAAAACCTTTAAATATATATATTTTTTAAATTACCAAAAATGTGACTATGCCTGTTCTTTCATTGTAGTCTTCAAATACATTTGTCCAGATGTACTTTGCTCTCCATAGCCATCTAACAAAACGTCACCTCAAACTGCGAAACAAATATTCTCCTCCGCGAATGGAAAACATACATCGCAAACAACATGATTCAGATGTGCAATAAAGACTCGGATTTGATTTTTATTTTTTAAAATTTCATGATATCTGATCATTTTTACCAATATCGGGCCGATATGGATCCAAAATATCAAATCAGCACACCCGTTTAAACAAGCCATCAACTTATAAAAATGTTAACTTTTTAAAAAATCAGTAGTCCTTTAAAAGAGTTATAACCTTTGCTGTGAACGCCAGTGACACTTAGTTGTACTTGAATTGTCCCTTTAAATTAAATATAACTGAAACTCTTCATGGATCAGCCAAATGAAGAACAAATAACTCTAACTTAATTAGTACATTCGCAAACTGTGTGTAACTATTTAAGTGCTTTATCATACAACTCATATAATATCATATAACATACAGCTCATTTTTATGGTGATGTTGCTGATACATTTTGCTTATATTTACCATTTCTGCATCGAATGTCATCCATACAATAAATGCAACATAACCCCAAGATCTGACATGTGTTGCTTAAGCTGAAAGAAATGAGGGGAGCACACAGTGGTTTTTTTTTTCCTGATTGTTTTAATGCGCATCAACTTGGTTTGAAGAGATACATTCATATTTCCATCCAAAGCCTTCACTGAAGGGAAAGCTGCTGCCACTCACAGAGCGCTTCAAAGCAGCACATTGGGCTCGGTGAATTATTTCCACCTGCACTTCTCCAGCTGACAGCTTGTCATCAGCAGTAAGATATGGGAATATTAGTGTTTAAATGTCACATTTTTTTCAACATGAACATTGTGTCTCCTGAATGCACACAAAGTACAAATGTCCTCATCAGTGTGATCGACAAAACAGGCGGTCCCACTGGGAACTATCATCAAAAATACTTATGAAATATTAAACAACAGCCAACAAAGCTGAAAATATAACACATAAACTGACCTTTACAAAAGGTAGTGAAACATTTAAAAAAAAAAAACTCTTCATAAAAGTTTAAAGTTCAAAAGTCTAAAGTGGAGAAGACGAGATACTGCGCCACGGCCTCCAGAGGGCGCTCTTCCGGTTGCTGATGCTGGTGTGGACTGTGGAGCTCGGAGGAGAGAAGTCAGCCTCTGTCCGCTTCTTATCAGAGGAAGACTGCAGCTTGTGGAAGTCCTTCAGCAGTCTTTTCTGGGACTGTGTCTGCAGCTCGTCCTCGGACAGGAATTGCGCCACCTCTTGGACACACCTGGAGTAGCCCTGATGGACAGCTGCTGAGTCCACCACAGCTGGATTCTGCTGCTGCAGTCGTCTCAGGAAGCAAACTGTCATCTCCAGGATGTCTGCTTTCTCCAGCTTGGAGTCTGGCTGCTGTTTGAGGAACTCTGGACCCAGGAGAGACTTGAGCTGCTCAATGCTGCTGTTGATTCGCTCTCTGCGCAACTTCTCCACCACAGGCTTTCTCAGCTGCACAAAGAACAAGAAAGGCATGAAGAAAACCTTCTTCTACAGTCTGGTGTCAGCAGCAAAAGGACAAACACTGATGCATGACGTCTAAACGTGCACGAGTGTCCAGTTTACCTTGTGGCTCAGAGTCAGATGCTCCTGAGAATCGCTCATTGCTGCAGTGATTGTAGTCGTCATGTCTGGATCTGTGTGCTGCAGAGCTTTCTGCAGAGACAATCTGACCTCTGCTGGCTTCATCCCTCCTATTTATAGTCACTGATCTACATATGAATGTGTGGGTCTGGGTCTGGACGCAGG
>OMMV01234293.1:4942-17406 GCA_900302635.1 Chatrabus melanurus | reverse complement strand
GAGGTAAAGGTATCATTGTCAAAGTTTACTATCAAGAGACACCTTCATGACTGTAAATACAGAGTGTTGATGACAAGGTGCGAACCACTGTTCACACTCAAGAACAGGAAGGCCAGATTAGACTTTGCCAGAAAACAAACAAACAAACAAACAAGCCTGCCCAATTCTGGAACAAGATTCTTTGGATAGATGAAACGAAGACTTGACCCAGAATGATGGGAAAAGAAGAGTATGCAACCACATCATCTGTCAAACATGGTGGAGGCAGTGTTACGTCATGGGCGTGTGTGTCTGCCAGTGGAACTGGGTCACTGGTGTTTATTGATGATGTGACTGCTAATGGAAGTAGCATCATGAATTCTTAGGTGTAGAGGCCAGTACTATCTGCTCAGATTCAGCCAAATGCTGCCAAACTAAGAGGACGGTGCCAAAGCAACCCAACAGCTTCTCACGGGAAAGAAATGGAATGTTCTTCAATGGCCAAGTCAGTCACCTGATGGCCAACCCAGCAGAGCAGCGTTTCACTTACTGAAGACAAAACCGAAGGCAGGAAGAAATCTGCAGTAAAGGCCCGGCAAAGGTTCTCACGGGAGGAAACACAGGATTTAAGGATGCAGGCAATCATTGACTGCAAAGAATTTTCATTCAACTTTTAACAATAACTTTTACATTTCTGTAGACCGGGTGCATCTGTGGGATAGGAGTTGGACTACTGATATGTAGACCGGGGTTCGATCCCAGGTTTGTGCTTCGCGCTATCTGTTATCTGCATTGTCCCAGTCCACCGATCTGTGGCTTGGCTGGGGAAGTAACCTGTGATGGACTGAGAGGAGTTGCAGACCCTCCTCCACTTTAAGCTACAGAATCCGGGGATAAGCACAAGCCCGTTGGCCTTGGGACCAATATAGGACTTAGTCCTTCTTCTTCTTATATTTAGCTTGTCCAGTTACTTTTGCCTGCTGAAAATGGAGAGGCTGTATATAAAAAATATAATTCCTTGATTTTTTTTTTTGTCACATTTGTTTTTTAAGCACACAAGTGTCGCGAGAGATACGTGAGATGTTAGCATGATTGTCTCACTGCAATGACAAGTCTGTTTGGCTGCAATATATTTAGCCTTTTTGTCGCGTGCATCGCAAACCCCTCATCACTACAGGCGACAATTTTGCGGCCATTATGAGAATGTCGCGCAGTACTTGCGTGCTAAAAGACAGATTTGATACAGATTTGCTACCATTTCACATCAGAGCCTCAGTTTTTGTAGTTGCAGGAAATTTTAAAATTTTACAAATTGTTATAACAATTTTCAACAACTTGCGACCGTTGTGCGAGCCCGGAACTGTCGCGAGGCTTTTTTTGCAAATAAAAAGTGCAAATTTGCTGCAAAACAAAAAAATCGCAGGTGAGATACGGCCTTCAATGGTTATTTTGATATAATTGTTAAACCCATTGAATTAACATTACAAAAATTGTCACCATCTCCTCGGCTCTCTTCACACTTTTTTTGTGTCCTTATTCGTATCTCAACCATCAGCTGTCAGTCAGGCTTTCACCGTTAGGCGAAGCTCAGACGACACTCTGTGCTTCAGCAAAGACCATCGGACTTCCATCTGTCTGCGATTGTCTGCTGCAGCCTTCAGTACGTGTTTGAGGCGCTAAGCTGTCAGGTTTCACGAGGGTCTCTTCCCGAATTCTGATTTCAATTACAAACTAACCCAAGGAAACTGTAAACTGCAGATATTTAGATCTGATCCCAAAAGGCAACAGATACCAACTTGAAGAGAGACAACGTCTGCTGTCAACAGTATACTTAATGAATTAACATTTTAATCATGTCAGCTTGAGTGTGATATTCACACACCGACCTGAGACCAAAGTCACTAAAATAGACTCAACATGGACCAGGTATAACTTGGGTCCTGTGTTGGATCTTGGTCTAAATCATCACAAAGTGATTAAAAAAAACTGATGTTTTAATGCGCTCGTTTCTTGCTGACTTTTTCAGAATTTCTTAGCAACTAGTACCTGTCCAGAAATTCAGGGGTATCTGTATGTGAAGGAGGTTGGCCGGAAGTCATGGAAGAAACTCTACATGTTCCTGCGGCGCTCAGGACTCTATTGTTCTACAAAAGGAACTTCAAAGGTAACACCAGCACTTTTTTTTTTTTGATCCTCTAGTGACACCGTATAATTATTACAACATGTGATTAATGTTTGTAATTACAGTCATTATATTTCCACTTAAGAATTAGTTTGTGTATTATGAGATTAAATTAGGAAAAAGAATATTAATGAAATGTAATTTCCCAGAGTGTTTGATATTTTGAGTTATTATTTCTGTCTGCAGGAGCCGAGGCATCTACAGTTACTGGCGGATCTCGATGACAGTAATATCTTCGCCGTGACCACGGGCAAAAAGCAGCACGCAGCGCCCACAGACTACGAGTTCTGCATTAAGGTGAGTCTGGGTATAATGAGGCTGACTGCTAATGAAATATTACGGCGGGATTTGCATGTCGCGGAGCTGCTTTTGTGATGACACGGCTGTGGTTACGCATATGAAACGTAAAAATGCCGTATGTGTAATTATGTACCTCTAAATGGTTTTATTGAAGTAAAAGCAGCATCTGATAGTCTGACATTCCTTGTTTCTCTCTAAACTAGTGTAGCCGTGTAATGTCACATTGGTACGTATTTTGCTTTTGCTAATCTGAGTTAATGTTGATTGGCAGCCCAATAAAGGCCGAGCGGAGTCGAAGGAGTTCAGGATGCTTTGTGCTGATGATGAACAAGGCAGGACCTGTTGGATGACTGCCTTCAGACTTTTTAAGGTACGACCACGACAAGCACATTTTAATCACCTTTACAGAGAAACGACAGGAACATTACTAATAGACCATGGTTCCTGGTTCAGTATTTCAACAACAAAAAAAAAAGTGACTACCTGTATGCATTACCAAATAAATCGCACTATTAACTGGCAGTAACTGTCAACCATTGTCAGTTTTCTAAAAGATTGGGTTACTTAAATGCATTTCACTAATGTATGTAGGTGAAGCACTTTCAAGAAGATATTTAAAAGTCGAGTCACTTGGTTCTGCGTAAACGTCCGGAGATCTCCCACCTGGACTGTTGAGAACCTTCATGGATAGACTTTCACTCAAAGTTTTCTATCACTTAAATCTCTTTGTTCATTGTCGATCGTGAGCATTGACTTTCTACTGATTACCCGTCTTCGATCCTGACCTTTGATTCAGATTGCTGAAATTCGGTTCTGGTCATTGATATTTGATCCTGAATGTTGACCCTGATTGGTAATCTTTGATCATGTTTCTGACTTTTGATCCTTATTTCTTAGCTTTGATCCTAAATGTGACCTTTGAATCTTAACTCTGATCTTTGATTCCGATCGATGAAATTTGATCCTGATTACCGTCCTTTGATCTGTACTTTGATCCAGATCCACACCAAAATTTAATGGGTTCTTCCTCCGCTGACTTTCATTAAAATCTGAAAAACTAAACTGTATTTTTTTTAATAGCAACAAAGGTGGGGTTTTTTTTCTTTTTTTTCTCTTAAACAAGGTTTACCCAATAGGAAGAAAAAGTAAGAATTTGGTACATTTTGTTTTCTAGTTAAATTTATTGGGGGGGGGGGGAAACAACACGAGCTCTGTATCATGTATCAACTCCTGAGCTGATTGTGTCTCTACTCACCTACTAATTACTATTTTTAAGTTTACAATTCACACATTAAGACTGGGATGGTGTTCTTTCACTAATGTGCCTCTTTTTTTTTTCTTTTTTTTTAACAGTATGGAATTGTTTTATACCAGAACTACAAGATCCCGCAACAAAGGAAAACCTTACTTTCACACTTCTCTGCACCAATGGTAAGTTTCCCTGTAAAATGAGAATTTATTTGAAGCATCTTCCAGGTAACATCCCTGAACAAAATATGGCAATAACTGTTGCTTAATAAAAACTCCCAAATACTGCTATAGTTTCTTTGATGACAAACCAGGAGCGGCTCACAAACTAGACTGACAAGTTTAGTGACAGGTATCAGAATGATTGTTTGATCTCATATTGCTTTGTCTGTATTCGTGCCTCGCCGCACGCCAACTTGTCTGCCTTGCCAACTCTGTGTGCTCTGACGATCACGTGTGTCTGTCGCCCCCTAGCGGAGCGTGTCGGAGAACTCCCTTGTGGCGATGGATTTCTCAGGGAGGATAGGCAGGGTGATTGACAACCCTGTAGAGGCTCAGAGCGCCGCCATGGAGGAGGGGCTCGCATGGAGGGTGAGACATGACATTTATACATCATCAACCACGTAAAAACGTAATACATGTGCAGTGCAATACACATGGTCCTAATACAGGTAATCAACAACTCGGGTAGTGCTCACATATCAGCGCTCAAAACGTCACATCTTGCAGTCTTTAAATAAAAAAATTAAAAAAATTAGTCCACAAATATATTTCAACGGTTTTTGTTCCAGGGTTTTCCAGTTTTGTCAAAATTGGTTCATTAATAAAATATTGTATCACGTTGACATAACATTATTCCTATATGCTACATTTACTGCGGTATAAAAAAAAAACATTGTCAGGAGATTAAATTTTTCTAAAAGTCACACTGAAGGTTGTATAAAAATGATATTTTATGAATATCATTATATAAATATGAAGAAGAAAATCTTCATGCTTATGGCAGATAGACACTCCAGTCATCCTTTCAGTGTAACTTTAATGTTCAGCTGAACTGAAGAAAAAAACCATTTTGTGGGTAAAACAAATAACCACTAAAGTTATTCCATGAAGACTACAATAAAAGAACAGGTGTAGTCAGTTTCAAGAAAAACAAAATTTTAACTTTGACAGTCATGCACAGCATATCAATAGAAGAATTTTTTTGTTTGATTTATCTGCTAGACAATCCAATTGGGTCTGTTGTATTTTTTATGATAATTAGTTAATTTAGGGATGTAGTACAAAGAATTTTGTAATATTACTTCACTGTGGACTATGCCTGTTTTATCAGCTCCATGTGTTATATTGTGTCTGACTATACTCAAAATAATAACGTATCTCATAAGTTTCAATGCTTTTATTGAAGGAAATATGATTTCTGATGTTGTAGAAATAGGAAGAAAAAAATTACAATTATAACAATTTACATGAATTAAATTTACAGTAATATCAAAGATGAAATGAAAAGCAGCAGAAAAACAGATGGGGGAAAAAACAAAGCTGTGGCTTTTTCTCTCAACAGTATAATAAAGCGTAATGTGAGGCAATTTGCCAGTTTTATGAAATAAACACTGTGACTACGCCTGTTCTTTCACAGGACGCCGGTTCTCGCTTCTCTGTTTACTTGAGACTATGCATGTTTTATGACAAGATATTATAAAAGGAAGGACGTTTAGCATTTGACCGATGTGCCAAGAGCCATAACTCAAAAATTTCTGAAGTGTGACTATGCCTGTTCTTTCATTGTAGTCTTCACATGCATTCTTTCAGTGTCATATCATTTAGGGGTTTTTTCCCCCCTCAAGCTATATTTCTGTAGAACAAAATTTGATATAATAATAATTTGTCATGATATAATCACTTTAGATGACACACCATATTTTATAGAAATATTCTTATCTGTTGGTGTTTTATTTTAAGCCGTTAAAGATGTTTATATATTGATGAAGTTGGCATGTTTCTCAAATTCCGAATCGTGGAAAATTGAAAGGCTGTAGGCTGTCCTAAAATGAAGAGGCATTGATCTTACTGATGATTTGTCACTTTATATGCAGATGATTTTATACATTCCGTTTCATACTTTTGCTCACTATTGCACATTTTGAAACACTATATTTATTCTCGCTGTCGTGCATGCCCCCAACCATGAACTAATCCCTGTTGTGTTCTCTCTAATGTGGCTTCTCTCTCAGAAGAGGAGTCAACGAATGAATATTCTGGGCTCCCACAGTCCTTTACACCACTCCACACTAAGCTCAGGTAAATCAAGTATTTAATCCTGAAGTTAATTTTCTGCTTCTTAAAAGAAGCGTTTTAGTTTGAAGTGCCTGACGGTATTTTGGGGTATTTTCTCTTTTCTGTGCAGTCATCCACATAGCTCAGCTTTGGTTCCATGGCAGGATAACTAGAGAAGAATCCCATCGCATCATCCACCAGCAGGGACAAGTCGACGGGTGAGTGAAGTCAGCTGGATGACTACAGATCCTGGACGCGTAGAACAGTCCTCTTCTGATTGTTCATCTCATAGAAAAGCTTTAAAGCTTCATGTTTCTCTCATTTCTTTGAAAGTTGAGTCACACGGTGTAAACCTTTGTCGTCCTGAACAGGTTGTTCTTGCTACGCGTCAGTCAGAGTAACCCCAAGGCTTTTGTGCTCACTTTGTGCCATCACCAGAAAATCAGACATTTCCAGATACTACCGGTATGTTTTTTTTTTTTTTTTTAAATGATCTATTGTTTGATTCATTACTGTTTTCATTGAAAAGTGAACATTGATTGTTGAAAATAAATGTTAAGAGCCGCTTTGAATGAAATGGAGGTGGTTTAAAAAATTTAAAATAAATCAAAAATTGTTAATGATTCATTAGCACATTATTTTGGGGGAAAAAGTTACATTTTCCTCAAGAGTTTTTTTTAAATTCACACCATTTTTAAATTCACAAAACTTGGACAGACAGTATTCTAGCAGCACCTTCCATCAAACCAAGAAGTGCTCAAATTTTTGTTTCTGTCACGTGTTTTTCATTCACCAAAAACACAATTATTGGCCACGTGTCAAGCTTGAAAAGACGGACGGGTATGTAAGAATTTAGCAGTTTAGCCAGATAGGAGCTGATGCCTTCACCGCGGTTTAAGATTTAAATGGGTTTGAGGTTTACTTTGTACATTTCTGCAGCTCCGGATGGTAGCGGCAGAAAATTCAAAGTTTTTTTTTTTTTGTTTTGTTAAAGATACTGAGGAGATGTAGTCTGAGTGCCCTTCTAGTTTTTGCTGTCATTATTTTCTGAGGTAATCATAGTGATTAGAAATACACTACTTTGGCACTCACTCACAAACCTTTTAGACAGTGGACATATCGATTATCGATTGATAATTATTATTGCTATTATCAGTAGATATTTATCAAAGTCTAAACCTTACTCCTGTAAAGCGCTTTGAGGCGACGTATGTATTGACACTGTATAAATAAACTGAATTGAATTCAATATTTATTATTGAAAGATTGACCTTTTAAGCTTAGAGCATTTTATTGGCTCAATATTGTATCTGCTGTTATTCGTGAATAATTTCAGTTTCAGGAAATGAACAAAAAGCAAAGATCATGAAACTGGTTTCGCAAAATTTGATCAAAACCAGTGGATATGGCAGGTCTGTCTAAGGGAATGAAAATATCCACATCTTCTGTCGAAGATTTTCTTTTTGTTTCAATCAGCGTTTATGATGTGTTTTTGACCGGTGTCACACCAAATTAGTTCCCCCCTACAAATTAATTCCCTTTCTGGTTCTGCGCGAGTTGCGCGCTGCAAAATTTGTTCCCCCTGTTGCACATGAAATGCAGTTATCTCTATTAAATTTATATAAATTATTTTGTGACTATGAAAAATGACACGTTTCATTTGTGGCATAATTATTTTAACAAGCACGTTTTACCTGTTGAGGTCAGAACTATTTTTCGATGAGGATAATTAATCCTTTATCTCCCAGTGAAAATTTAGTTTGCAGTGTCTCTTCCTCCCAGATCCTCTTTACTTGCCTCTGTAACAACGCCCACACTCATCTCCCCAGCAGCGCCCAGTACAAGTAAATGGGACTTGGATATCAGCATCAGTGCAACTGTGATGGTTGTGGAGACAAACCTGTTTTCCCCGTGGTCTCTAAGGGGAGGGGATGCCTGGAATGTGCACGGTTCTCCTCATCAATCACCCTTCCCTGACTCGTATGTAAACGATCTGTGGTCCACTTCCGGACCCCACAGAAGGGTAGGGTTTCAATCACCAGTATTAGTAAAAGCAATTAAGAGCTGGGATAAACGTGCAGACTAAGTAGGATCTGGGAGCAAGAGGCTACATTCAATAAGGAATGGCACCGTGAGTGCAAGTAAAGATGACTTGGGAGGAAAATGATTCATTTTGAAACGTGATAAATGAATTTCGGGAGCACCAGTTGCATCACATCCAATTACCTGCACCCCTCCCTTCCCAAGATGCACTTCGGAGGGAACTAATTCGGTGTGACACCGGTGAACTGTTTGACTCCCTGTAAGTACGGTAAGGACAGTGAGAGCAGAAGTGATCCTAGATCTGGAAGGCATAATGAATGAGGACTATAATAACTCAGAAACAGCACTCCGCCTCGTTCCTTCAGGAACCAGCGTGTAAATGAGCCAATTAAACTAAATAACCACCGCCATGTACTTTAGAAAACAGTCGGCCGTAATGAAAAGCGTGCTGATGTATGTATTTAACACAGAACAGAGTCTGACGTTCTTTATATTCTGTTGTTCTCTGCTGCCTGTCCGGATGGCGTGGCGCTCTCAGTGTGAAGAGGACGGCCAAGTTTTCCTCAGCCTCGACGACGGCGCCACCAAATTCACCGACCTGATTCAGTTGGTGGAATTCTACCAGCTCAACAGAGGAGTGCTGCCTTGTAAACTCAGACACCCGTGCACCATCGTGGCCTTATGACACCCTCTGATCGTCTGACCCCCTGACACTTGACCTGACTCTGCCTAAATCAAACAAAAAGAATCTGTCAGTTGGTTCTTTTGTTTTTATCTTTATAAGAAGCTGGTGAATTAACTGATGTTTGGTTGTTGTCTTTTGTATTGTCGTGAGTCCGCTGACATGTTTTGGTTTTTTTTTCCCATTGGATTTCTGCATGGACGTTGAGGAGGTCAATGCACATTTGAATCACAAGGTTCCTCAGATAAGAGGATAAAGGAAATGAACACTGCCCTCTGTGTCAATGCTGTTGCAAAATCTTCCACAATCTTTGCTGCCCACAGTCGACAATAAGCTCGGACCCAGTGACCGTCAGTGTTTCAGTTTGTGAAAGCTCAACTGTAGACTGCTGCATTTACCTGCCAGTGGACAATCAGCAGGATCACTCAAGCTCGTGTGTTGGACCACTCTGCTTTCACGGAACACTCGCACGTCCTCAGACACAGTGCTGTTGATGGAGAGGAGATCGTCTTTTAGTTTGCACTCATCGAAGCGGGAGTGGCCTTGGAAAGTGCTCGAGTTCCTCGCCAGCTGTGAGATGGCATCGCCGCCCTCTAGTGTCATAAGCATGTAAGGACACAAACATTTAACTGATGGCAGAAAGGTGTCGTTTCTGAAGCCGTGTGAGGTTTGGAGACGTGAGACGAGAAGTTGGGTGTGAGAAAATGGCTACGAAAAACAGTTTTGTTTGTTTTCTTTGTTTAAAAAAAAAAAAATGGACAGCACAGTAACTATTGTCCACCTTTATTGAAATTTGTTCGGTCATCATTGACCAAACTTTATTTTATTTTTTTTGGTTTTCTTTTATTAATGCATTCATTGCAGATATGTATTCTTTTTAATAATGTACTTATGGCTTCTGGCTATTTCTCACTCTTTATAATTCATAACGTCCACAGTAAGGTCACACTGTACTGTTTGCCCTTTTGCACGATTCACTCCCTTAAAGTGTTTTTAATTGACTTCCTTCTGCCCTTGCAATTTAATCCAGCCATGCACTACACAATAATGCGATACGACTTCGCATTCGGCCAAGTTCCTGAAGAAACATACGCCATAGTGTGTAAATGCGACGGGATCGTGTGTGTTGCTGAGGCGACGCTCCATCGCAGCAGGTCGAGCATGTTCAAAACTTCTGTGATGTGACCAGCGCCGTATTTCCTTCATTGCATCAGAACATGGATTGGCATAGTGTTACATACGTGTTATTACAGGCAGAGACACGGGGTGCAGAGGCATATACACACACACACACACACACTAAATATTTGCACATGATACAGACGTAATAACACACTCACCCTTGCCAAAGTCCACAGGACTTCTATAACCAATTTGTGTTTTGTGGAGATGCATGTTTTTATTATCGAAACCACAAACAAGAACAGCTAAAAGAGAGAAAAAAGCTTCACGCCTAGAAAGGATCCGACTTCCACGGTGTGTACATGAAGATGTCCACACCCACAGAGCCCCAGAGTGGCCATCGAGGGGGTGGGGGAAATGATATAGCACTCGAAATGCTATTGTGTGCACACAACATAATTCGTTCCCACCGTTTAATTTGTGCGCATGAGAGAAATAATTTTGGAAGTGTATATGGCCAAGGCATTCATTCTATTTGTGTGCATGTATCTCTATGAGAAGAAAAAAAAAAAACTGTCGTCAATAAATGTATTTCCATTTTTTACCATTATCCACATCAACACACGTCTGTCACTCAGTGCCACTCTCAATTTAGCGTGCTTGGCACAGTGCATGAGCTAATCACATGTGGGAACTAATTCATCAAATCGTGCAAACAAATTCTATCTTGTGCACATACAGTAGCATTTCCAGTTTTCCTCTCTGTCACTCCGGTGTTCTGCACGGACCACAGGTGGGGCCACGATCTGCTGCGCGGCACCCGCCCTCCTCCTTCCCTGCACGGAGCAGACAACGGAGACAAACATTGTAATGTGTACACCGATATGCTGCGGTTCTTCTGCGTTACTGCATCGCGTCATTGTGTAGTGTGTGGCCGGTTTTACACAAAAAGAATAAGCATTCATGAAGCTGTGGTGTCATTCAAAGTAATAGAACAAGTTGGAGCATCGTTTGCAAGCAGGTAGCAGATTGTGACTGCAGAGTTAAAAAGTACAAAGGCACGTACATCAGGGAAACCGTCAAATGCAACTGAAGCATTGGCTTTGCAGGACGAGCAGAATACTCCCCGTTGAATAAGATCGAGTAGGTCAGTAAAAAGTGTCAGTCTTTTATCTTGGTGTAAAAAGTGGCAAACCGTCTAGCAATTTTCCCAGTTTAACTCGACGGAGGAAGGGAAAGACCTAATCTAATGACACACAAAAGCCCACTTCCCTGCACACTTCTTGTGCATGCAGGATGTTGGTGCTAGAGATTCAGTATTTTGTGATGGCTTTCTTTGCACTGCAGACAAATTGCAAAACTGGTAGTTTTAGGACTGCAAAATGATTCGGTTTCATTTAAGCCATGTCACTCTTAGTTCAGTGTGTCGTCTCTGGTGTGTGACATTTTTGAGCGATAAGTGTCAGACTGAGAACAGTCCCACACATATAGGTCTGTATACAGGTACTGTGAGTGGTGTGCGGAGTGGTGACAGAGTCTGACTTCTTCCCAGTGAATTCTGGCATTCATCCATGTGTTCTGGTACCGACTCTGTTCATGGACTGGGTGTTGGCTGGGATCGTGGAGATTGGCAACTTGGGTGCCTATGTTGGTGAGGAAAGGTTTATCGATCCCGACGCTGAGGATGATGCTGTGATCTTTGCGGAATCACTGGATACCCTGATTGCAGCACTTAAGAAGCTGAGCGAGGAGTCGGAGTGTCTGGGTTTGTGATCGTCCTGGATCAAGCCTAATTCAGGCTTTCAGTAACTTCCTGGACGCGGCCGTCAGAAGTGTATCTATGCGGTGAAAGTGTTGAATTTGTCAAGAGATTAATTTATCTCAGTAGTGACATTCACGTCTCTTGGTCCTCGGCCTTTGAGGTTGAGAGAAAGCTTATGGAGGCATGAGGTCACTGGACAGAGTTGTTTGGTGATGCCGATACCTTTACAGGAGAACGAAAGTCCAAGTCTTTCGGACCGTGGTGCTTCCTTCTTACGGTACGGTTGTGAGACTTGGACACTAACCAGTGACGTAAGGTGACGACTGGATGTCTTTGGTATGAGGTCTCTTCGTCTCATCCTTGGGTGATGACGTGTACTGTTGGCATTGTGAGGGAACGTCAGCGACGACATTCTGGCCGTGTGGCACGCTTCTCTGGGCACGATCCATGTGAATGAGCCGGATGTCTGCCTGAGTGGTTACCATCCAGGACCCAGGGTGGTTCCGGAAGTGTGGTGGATGTGATGACGCGTGGCACTAATGTATGCTCCCAGACCTGTACAATGTCAGGAAACTAGTATTTCAATGGATTTGTGCTCCTGTAATTAGAGGACATTTTTTAGCATAGTGCCTCTAAGTGACCTGCATAAAATTATGTGCAATATAGACTCTTTTTTTTTTTAACTAATTATGTCTGGCAGAATGGAACTAAACGGAGTGCACATGAAGGGCAAATGCCATCAGAGGTGCTCACGTCATGACCAATGCCTATGAATTTTAAGTTTAGAATCATCCGCTGCAAACTGTGTCCAAACACAACTGCTCTCTTCACCCCCCCCCTTTTTTTTTTTTTTTTTTTAATCTTCTCAG
>OMMV01234288.1:0-15018 GCA_900302635.1 Chatrabus melanurus | reverse complement strand
TTGTTCCTTATAGATGTTAGTTTCCTTAACATCCTCCTCTCACCCACCTCCTCCACAAAGTCCAGAGGACAGCCAGCAACATCACTTGCCCTCCGTACCAGCTTGTTGAGCCGCCTCCTGTCCCTCTCCGTCGATCCGCTGCTCCAGCAGACGACTGCATAAAAAAATAGCAGATGCCACCACTGTGTCATAAAAAGTTCTGAGTAGAGCCCTGCACACGCCGAATGACCTCAGCCTCCTCAGGAGGTGGAGGCGACTTTGGCCCTTCTTGTGCAGAGCGTCTATGTTGTGGGACCAGTCCAGTTTATTGTTGAGGTGAACACCCAGGTACTTATAATCCGCCACCATCTCGATGCAGCCGGTGTCACCTTCCTACGGAAGTCGATCACCATCTCCTTTGTCTTGCTGCCGTTGATCTGGAGCTGGTTAGCTCCACACCAGCAGACAAAGTCATTGATGAAAATGGCCAAATCATTGAAAAGATCATTCTAGATACTGATTATTTTTGAATTCCGTGGCCATTTTGGATTTGAGCGCCTCATGACTTCCGCCCACATTTTTGCGAGGGGCATGGGAGCTAAATTCCTTATTTTACCATCCTAGAAGCCAAATCCATTGAGAAACAAAACTTCACTCTCCACGGTCACGGAACTATTCCAGATGACCCAGCTAGTGATGATCTGTAGCTTGTGATCGCTCTTGCATTTTTTAAAAATGCAACTACAGCAGTTATTTGTAACAGTTTGATAATGAGCAAGATTACTCAGTCATCCAATAATTTTCAAAAGTTTAACGCTCATGAATCTGTGTTTTGTAACGACAGCGGTGATTCATCGCGGCCTTAAGTTTCCACAAAAGGACAACTTTGAGTGAATTCTGTGATGTCACTGGGAGGTGTTTAGCTCAGGCCGGGCGCAGCTGTCATCAGCAACAATAAACTGATGTCAGTCAAGTTGTGCGTCTGTGCACATCAGTGTATGATGTCTGCGTGAGAAGGAAAAGAAAGAGGCAGCTTGTGCGCGCACGATTGTGCACCTGCTCAGCATCATGCACAAGCTGTTTCATTGTAGCCGAGCTGACAGCGCAGTCAAAACGCCTTCACGCTGACGGAAAAGATGTGACACAAAGACATGATACCATCGCTACGCTTCATCTTTTCTTATGTAACAACAAGATCGAATAGAATCCCAAAAGAACCCGTTCGCTGCCGGTGCCAGCTAAAAATAGCTCGCCGAGACCTGATTGTACAGATTGGAGGAGAGTAGAGACTCGTTTCGTCTTGGCATAAAGATTCAAACCGTTTGGCAAAGCTCTGACCTGACAGAGCAAATTTAAAGGGGTCACGGTGTGCAAAATCTGTCTGTGTCGACAGTTTACCGTTATTTGTGCTTTTTTTATTCCATGTTAAACATCTTCAAACTCACACTTCTGTGTTTGTACATGCAGGAGCTATCAGGCTATCAGCTAAACCTAAGCCTGGAACAGCTTGTTTTAGACGTCTGCGACATATGTCACAGAAGAGCTGTTTGCAATGTGAGTCACGCCCACTCAGGCTGTTTGCACTCTGTGTGACACGCCCACACGGTGTGTGAAAGACAGATTAGGCTCCTTTCAAAGAGGGGGCGTGGCAAACAGTAGCTTTTTTTCCATTTAAGCCAAAAGTCTCGGAAACCGCTTGCAAGGAAAAGCCGCCTTTTCAACAAGCTAATAGGTCGCCTGGTGTGTTAAAAATAGATATTAAAATTTGTAGTCAAATACACCACATATGCACTGAGGTGAGGCATCCTTTAAAAAAAATACAGAGCTTTAAGAAACAAGCTGTTTCTGTAAATGTCGCTTTAAATCAAAAGGAACTGCTGCTTGGCCACGCCCCCTTACCTTCAGTGAAGAGTGAAGAAACATTTCTTCATGTCTCTCCCACATTGTATGGTCGTATCACAGAGTGGGCAGGTCTTACTGAGCAAGCAGGAGTCCAGTTATGGGCTGTCCAATGTGGGGCCCGCGGGCTATGTTTTAGCCTTTGTTTTGGGTCGACATTGCAATTGCCTTGTTCTCTGAAAATTAATAAATTACTGTTAAGCAGATTAAAGAGTAGTGTCTTCATTATTTTGACATTTTATTTTAGATTTACAATGTTAATTTTGTATAAGATATAACACATTTAATTATGTAATTGTATGTATTCACACAACATCAACACTTACTTTTGGCCCACGCCTCTTCATCCGGGAAAGAATTTGGGAACCTCTGTTTTACAGCAGGCAGTTTTTGTTACTTCCGCCCAAAATGTCAATCAAAAACCACACCCACTGACTAAATGATAGCGTTTTTGGCTCTCGAATTGTCGGCATGGCCTGTTCACAGGTTCTTACCTTGTAATGGCAGTGGCAAATTCAGAGAGGAAAGTGAGAGAATTCATCCGACAAAATTTCGATTTTGCAAATCTTATGTTTTCAGAATCTACCATCCTATACATTTATACACAGCCAAATATTTCAATTTATTCATGAATTGGATCCAATTTAAATCTCCCGCAATCCAAAGTTTTTTTAAACTTGGATCCATATCCGGGAACTTTTTGTTGCATCATTCCTAGGGTTATGTAATTTTCCCGATAATTTCCTCATAAAACGTACATTTAACTGATGCGATCGCAAACTACAAATGAGACTAATTTTTCCTGAACCTGTGAACCGGAAAGATGAACAATTTTGGATGATTGACTTCACCATTCTGGACGTGGATATTAAACAGATCTCTGGTATGTGAAATTTTCTCTATTATTTTTTTTATGTAAAGATTCTGAAAACATAATAATCATAAAATTGGATGCATTTTTCGTCCAATACACAAATGTATTGGTCTTGCTATAAGTTAAAAAAAAACTGGGCTCTGCTCCGTGTCGCCCAATTTTTTTCAACTGATAGCTCGACCAGCAAATTTGTGTATTGGACGAAAAATGCATCCAATTTTATAAGAAATTGAGTTGCTATTCATTCTGCCAATGAAGGCACTGGAGACAGAGACGAGTTGAGCGGTTTGGTGAGTGGTCGTGTTCTTTTTTTTGATATTGCAGAAGTACCAAAAATTTCTCGCTTTAGACATCAGTCGGGTGTTGTGAATGACGAATGGTAGATAGTAATTATCACTCTAATTTTTTTTAAATTTCACACCCATTTTCATCACCTCCATTTTTATCATTTAAAGGTGTCCTTAGTGATTTATTTTCTGCCACGAGACGTCACACTAGCTCTGTTTTCAGAATCAAAAGAAAGTTTCCCTTCTCGGCCACTCCTCCCCAACCCCGTCAGTTGGGAGTCTTTTAACGGGTGTAACAGGTCTCTATGTGTGAAAAACCAGATGTATGTGGATTCTAGTCCAACCGCGTTCTTGTTCCGAGGCATTTTAGCCTCAAAATGTGATTCTGGAAAGTAGCATCTTGAAAAAAATTGCATCTTGAAAACAACAGCTATGCAGTGAGTCATAATTACTGCTGTTCTTTATAAATGGGGAGAGGCAATGATTTCACAGGGCAGGACTCACATGCACTAAACGTACACATGTGGAAATCTCATGCACAAAAGGCGCAGTCACACCCCGGCGTTTGGGCCAACGTATTTGCATTCGTCGGTGATCGGTAGCCTCCGGTAGCCTACAGCAGTCTGTGCTGGCCTTCGGCGCTGTTTGGCGGTGTTCGCTGATGAACGGCGACCGCGTGCAACATTTTCAAAATGTTGAAAATTTTTCCGCATTTGCCGACGTAGGAGACCATTACAGACCGTAGATCGACGCTATGTGCACGTGGTAGCCCTTGCTAGTCTGCAGTACCGGTACGAACAGCCTCCAAAAGCCTGAGTTACTGGTGCGATCGTGTTCGCTGGCTAACGTGTGGGTGTTCGTTCGCCGACCTGCACAGAATTACTGGTGTGTCGAACCCCTCTCCCGAACATTTCCACGTTGCCAACAGTCCCGCTTGTTCTAATGGAGCGCTGGCTAGCAGCTGCCTCTGCTGCAAACATGTTGTGAAAGGATGTGATGCGTTTGAGGTCCGCTACCAAACTCTGGGAATGTGAATTTCGCCGACGTGTGTCCACTTTTCTCCACTTTTCTCTCGCTTTCACCTCGTTCACCAGTTGCTGGCCCAAACGGCATAGTGTGACTGTGACTTAAACATGCATGTGCGACCAGAGGTAGAATGCAAACAGGGGACAGAAAAGCTCAGAGCACAGAGGGAGTGCAGAGGACGCCATTACGCCTGTAAATCTTTCCATAGAAAATAGGTGATGGTTGCTATATTAATGTTTAAAATGGCATTTTGGACACCTTGGTTTGTTACTTCCACCTCTCATATAAATCAGGCCTGCACAGTGGTGAACTAAACTCATGATTCAGGACTTTACACTATCGAGGTTGCACGAGTCGACTCCGCCAAGGACGGAGCGTGTGTGCACTTTGTCTCGGCACGAATACTGTTGCTATTTTTGGACATTCTGAAAGATCGGCGCTTCCCTCGTGTCTGTCGTGACCTTATGTGACCTCGCTCCAAAAAAGCCTCACTGGATGAAAATGAAAGACGAAAAACATTTCCATGAAAGGATGTGACTATTAACCAGCAGAGGGAGTACTTACTGTTTGTAGCAAAGGGTCTGAATTCAGAGAGAGAAGGAAGGAGGGAGGGAGGGGGAGAGATTAGCCTCCCGTTGTGTGCCACATCAGCGAGCGAGAAAGAGAGACGGCACAGAAAGCGAAAGAAGTGAATGAATGGGACAAATCAGGACGAAGCGAGTGACTTTGCTGGCAGACCTGATGATTTGTTATGTAAGATGAGAACTCATCGTCTCTCTCTTTCCTGCTCCTACCTGACAGCACTGAAGACAATAGAAGGAAGGAAAGGCCTCAAAGCACCCTCTTCATTTCCTAAGCACCTCCCCTTTTCTTTGCTCCTGCAAATAAAAGGAGTTCTATCTTCTTGTGCCAAAGTCAGCTTGACCTTGATGATGTGTGACAGGGAATAAAGAGAGAAAAGAGGCAGAGATATGGGAGATGTGTATGGAAGCGAGCGCAGCATCATCACCATCATCACCATCATCATATTGGGCAGCAGCATATGCCTTCAGTATGCCGGGAGTATAGCAGGCTATTTTTAGACACACGCGGATATTTTTGTGCAGGCGAAGGAGGAGGTAGAATCCCGCTGAATCCCTTTTTGAGACGAGGATTAGGCCGTGAAATGCACACGCCTGCACGTGCGCTGCTGTGGGTGTACAGTAAGCACGTGCGTGTGTGTGTGTGTATGTGTGTGTGTGTGTGTGCATGTTTTAACCGTAAATATCTGTGACCTGACAATAAATCGGGGGGAAAATAAAAAGTTTTATGTGGTAGGTTTTATGCATGCATGCGTGTGCAGCTGCAGTGATGTCTGAAATAACAGTGACAGTTTTATTGCCGCGCAACGTCTCAGATTTGAATGAATTAATGAGCTGCAGAATCGCTGATGTTTCAGCTCAAGCACAAAAATGTTCTGTCTGTCTTTTTTTTCACCCCCCCCCACTGGCTGAGATATCAGGCTACACAATGTTGTAATGGCAGCAGCAGCAACATGGACTTACAGAAATCTGGAGATTGCTGTTTTTCCTTCTCATCGAGGCTGTTTCACCAGAAAACAATTTCATTTCTTTCCGGGCGAATAAAAATGGACATTGTGTCCTCATCATATCATATCATTCCCCTCCTCTATCTCTGCACTCGTTTAACAGACGTGATGACGGTGGAAGAAACAGGATTATATTATATTTATATTGCAAAAGCAGTTATTAACACTAAGTGCCTGTGCAATGTGCTCCACTTAAAATGATTAGTCAATATACAGAGAAATATGAGTCAACTATTACAGGTTTTTCCCCAAAAAATTTAAACACATTTCCAGAAACCGTGGCTCTGTTTCTCAAAACTCGAAACACAAAATGAAAAGACTCAACACATCTGTCGCAAAATGAAACACAGCACTCAAAAACCATGTTCTCTCTTCTCAAAGTCGATTCTTTCCTCCAAAAGAATCCGCGCAGCTATTATGTGTTTCTGTCTTACACAGCATCAAATAAACACTGATGTGATTGATACATACATATACATACATTACATATTCAAATGCTTACAAGTGTGTGGAAATGAGTTTTCTTTTTCTCGTTTTGGTGAAGTGCGTGTTTTTTTCATCCCGAAATAGCATTTACGGTACTACATGTATATGCAACACAAATGTTACCAATTTTACATAGTGTGTAGCAAAACTCATTAATTTCACCTGTAAGTACAACGAGAAACGCATTGCTTCTAGTTGGTAATCAAGGTGTTGCATTTTGAAGGCCAGTGTTTCTAGGTGAACAAAGTGTGCTAAATGATGCAATTTGTGTTCAGAGATGTGCACACTTGTTTAGAATGATATTTGAGTAAGACCAATGGAATTGTCCCTTAGCAGTTTGGAGTCATGCTGTAGATGCTTCAGGTTTTCAGAATTGTGTACATAGTTCCATTTTTGTGAATTGGGAAAAACTGTAACTGTTTGAGTTATTTTTTGAGGCAAAAATTACATTGGGTTGAGCTTAAAAATATCTTAAATATGAGAATTTGCCCCTTTTTTGTTTTAGATCATCAGGTTTTGATTGCTTTGAAACTGGTTTAAACTGAGTGTCTGATTTGTGTAAATGCCCCAAAACAGTGAAATGCTTAAAACTAGCCTCACTCTGGCTAAATCAGGCAATTTTTTTTTTTTTTTGCTTGGTGCGTGACCTGCTGTCCCCCAACTCCACATGTACAAGGAGAATGCAGCATGGGTGGCCTTTGCTCCCCGGACCTTGTTGCTGTGAGGCAAGAGTGTGTCACCGTACCACCATCTTCTTCATCTTCTTCATTTTCTACCGCTTATCCGGGTGCGGGTCGTGGTGGCAGCAGACCAAGCAGCTCAGCCCACACTTCTCTATCCTCGGCCAAGAACTGTAACTCTTCCTGGGGGATCCCAAGGCATTCCCAAGCCAGCTTGGAAATATAATCCCTCCAGCATTTTCTTGGTCTTCCCCGGGGCTTCCTCCCAGTTGGACGTGCCTGGAAGACCTCCCTAGGGAGACGACCAGGGGGCATCCTCACCAGATGCCGAAATCACCTCAACTGGCTCCTTTCGATACGAAGAAGCAGTGGCTCTACTCCAAGTCCCTCCCGGATATTCAAGCTTCTCACCCTGTCCCTGAGTGTAAGCCCAGACACCCGACGGAGGAACCTCATTTCCACTACTTGTATCCGCAACCTTTTTCTTTCGGTCATTAACCAAAGCTCATGACCATAGGTGAGGAAAGGAGCGTAAATCGACTGGTAAATTGAGAGCCTCGCCTTCTGGCTCAGCTCTTTCTTCACCACAACGGTCCGGTACAGCATCCGCAGGACATCAGACTCAGCCCCAATCCGTCTGTCGATCTAACGCTCCATCTTACCCCCACTCGTGAACAAGACCCCGAGATACTTGAACTCCTCCACTTGAGGCAATAATTCTGTACCACCATAATATATGTAACTATAATGCAGTGTAAATGTTATAATTCCCATAACATCAACATTTATTTTTGGCCCATGGCCCTACATCCAAATTAATTTATGGCCCTTCAAAGGGAAGGATTTTGGCCCCTCTGGGTTCGTGAGACTTGACAAACATTTCCAGTCGAACCTGTGGGCAAATGAAGTATGAGCAGCAGTTCCTGATATATGACATGATGTCCAATATCGACAGATGCACATAGGGAGGGGCGCAGAGCAGGTAGCTCAGAGGGATAGGAGTTGGATTACCAGTATATACACCTGCATTTGATTCCTGGTCATGCTACCTGTCTGTGTTGTTGGACAGAACATTTTATCTTCATCATCCTCGTCCACCCGGCTGTAAATGGGTACCAGCCTTGGCTGGGGAAGTAACCTGTGATGGACTGGTGTCATGTCCAGAGGAAGTCATAGACTTTCATCCGCTTCACGCGACAGTATCTGGGCATAAGCAGAGTCTGTATCAGCCTTTTAAAAAAGCAGCTGCTGTTCTGTTACATGACTTAATGTCCAGAGATGCACATGAGGACAGCTGGATGGACATGCAGAACACGGCGCTATTCGTTTGTGCTTCTTTTTAGTTGGGCTGCTTTATTGAGGCAGGTATGTGAGTCGTGCAGTTACAGCGAGTCTAGTTTTTGTAGTTTTTGCTGTTATCTGATGAAAACAGTCTGGTGTAAAATAACATTTATCTCCGTCAAACCAAATCTGGTTTGAAACAGATCAAAGTGAATGATAATTCAAACTGAATTTAAAGTAGTTATATTGAAGATGAAGTAGTTCTGATTAAAAACCTTTAGACTTTGGATCTGTTTGGTCAAAACAAATCATTTGAAGGTTTCTTGAATTGGGTTGTGAGGAACTGCGATGGGTACAAAATGAATTAAAACCAAACACCTGCCTTATGAGTCTGTATGTGGCTTATTGTTTTTCTCCTTGGATATTAGAGAAACCTCCAGAGTGTTTATCCTGTAAGCGGTGATGTAAACCTTTAAATTGCGTGCGCTATAGTGAGAGAGAAGCTCTCATGGCCGTGCACACCACGGGCAGACTTTATGAGAGCTGACGGCTCGTGTGTCTGACGTCTGATGTGTTCTGAAGTTCACAATGAGCCTCCGGTGAGGCGCCGGGTGATTCATCCACAGAGCAGCGCAGAGGAACCAGGGAGATATGAGATCTGAAACGGCTTTGGCGTGAATGCGTTTAGGACCACAGCAAAGAACGCACAAGGTCAAAAAGAAGCGTGGACGCAGGGCAAAGGCTCGCAATGTGACCTCGCCAAGTTACCTCAGGAGCGATGTAACGAAACTTATAGATTGCTGTGGTTTTGGAGATGTTGACCTCTTGTTGTGGTTGGCTTATCAATAAATTTATGCGTGCACGAGGAAGTCTTGACAAGACGAGGGAGCATTTATTCATCCCGCCATGTGCATTTGTGCACGCGTCGGCTTTGCCTCTTTGCAGGTTGAAAAATCCTCGTTTCGTTTCCTGCACATTTCGCCTTTGATCTGCGTCCAAGCTCTTCAAGCTTAACGTGACTTTGTGAGATGATGGCAAAGAGAGCAGAGAGGGATGCTGGGAGCAGAGCGGAGAGATGTAGGGGAAGAGAGAGTTATATTTTTAGCTGCGTAGCCCCACATCCATGCGTGTGTGCAGTGGAGTGTGCACGTGTGCGTTTGTGTGTTTGGATTAGCGTCTCCGGCGTCTTGCTGAGGGGAAGGTAATGTGCTTGTCCCCCTGTCACAGTCCCCCCTAAACTTAGACGGCTTAAAACCCATGCAACTGAGTGAGCAATAGTAGGGGAGAGAAGGAGTGAAAAAGAGCAAGGGACAGACAGATGGATGGAGAGAGAGAGAGAGAGCGAGAGAGGGGGTAGAAGTGAGGGAAGAATACACTCTAGGAGAGAGGATGGAATAAGCAATCTTGCTTTCTTCTTGCACCTTGCTCTGAGCACATGCATGCATCCTTTCCTCGATTCTTTGCGTTTTCTCGATCTGTCCTTTGTCCTCTTTTATATATTTTCTCCTTTTGTCTCAGTGTCCCTCCACTCACAACCCTCCCGGCGTCCCCGCCTCCGGGCTCCTTCTCTCCTCTACCTTCCATGACGACTTTGCTCCTCTCCCTGCCGATTCCTAGATGTCCCCTTGTATCAGTCAGTGACCCACTGAACCCTCTTTCCCTTCCTGATCACTCCTGTTCCCATGCATACGTGCACGCGTACACGTGCACTTCCATGCAGGAGCACAGACACACTTAGTGAGAAAACATAAAAACAAGAAGGATTTTGTGATGGGCAACTCTGTTAAGATGCTTAAACATTCTACCAAGAAGGTAAGGTTTGAGGTTTTTCACTTGACTGTGGTCTTCTCGACTCCTCTGGCGTATGTTTGTCTCATGTGTGTCCTCAGCCTGACTCAAGGCTATTTGACCGGACTCGTTCTGACTGACCTCTGTGCATTATCTGACCGAATACTCATTACCACGCTGCTTCGTTCTTGTGTTTTTCATTTGCTGCAGGACAGGCACACTGGAGAATATTGAAAGCATTAATCACGATAAGCATTTTATCTTTTCACCTTGCCTCCGTCAACTCCATTTGTTGCCAATACTGGATTTATTGGACTTTTTTTGTCAGGTTGTAAGAAATGTACTTTATGTGCCGAGCATGCTGCAGCACTAGAAACATGTCATGCTTTCGTTGTATATCTCAATTTTAGATGTGCAGTGTGAATGAACGAGCTCCATTTCATGGTACTTATACTCCATTTTAGAGTGTGATATTGTACTTTCCTACTGTGCCTTTTTTTCTTTTTCTTTTCATTTTTCCTAATGCAACATGTAGAGACTTTACAAATTAAGACTTTACCTGCAAATCATATGATTTCTTTATAAAATTGCATGTGCTGTTTTAAATGTTACTACATTAAAGTAGCGGCAATAAGCTATTATATAAGTATTAATAAACTGTTCAAATAGTAATGCATCTTCAGCATATCAATATATAATAAACAGTAATGCATCTTCAACATCTTATCACATAATAAAGAGTAATTTTCATCCGCATTTAATATATTATAAACACTAATGCATCATCAGCATATTATGTTTCCTTTTTAGTTTTTTATAATGGACCACAATGGAAATAAGTGCTTGCGCTTTATTGTGTTATCCTATTATTACTATGATATGTGTCATTTTATTATGTATAGAATGTCATGTTACATGTAATAATGAATAAATCAAAACAAAACAAATGTTGCAATTTATAATAAACAGTAAAGCATCATCAACATATTAATGTATAATAGAGTAATGCCTCATCCACATTTAATATACTATAAACAGTAATATATTAACAGAATGTTAATATATAATAAACAGTTATGTTACATAATATATGTAATCTTCATTGATAAGGATAGGTAGAGCTGCATCTTTTATTGTTCTTGCTTGGAAATCACCATGGATTAAAAGCTCTACTAAATGTGTCAGAGTAATTGTAAAATTATATGGAATGATTTGCAAATTAGTGTATTTATAGTATAGCTGAGTTGCGTCAGGAAGGGCATCCGGTGTAATACTTGTGCCAAATCAAAATGCAGATCCGTATCTGATCCACTGTGGCAACCCTGAGCACAAAGAGAGATGCTGAAACATCTTACTAGAGCATAACGTTTGACTAAACTTTTAACTTTTAGTAGAATTAAAACTTTTAACTTGAAGTTGACTGCTGATTTAAAGGAGATGCTTTTATATATATATATATGTGTGTGTGTGTGTGTAGGTAGGTCACCAGGTATCTTAAAAACAAAATGATTGTAGGCACAAACATACCCAAAATGAAAGTGTGGTGATGCATCCTAAAGAAAAACTGTTGTTACATTTTTACGAAAATACCTGTTCACGTGCCTGTTGCTTTTAAGGGAAATGGGCTGTTGCGTGCCACGCCCCCCTCTACCTTCAGAGAGGGGAGTCTCTCTGTCTCGCTTCCACAGACTGGATTAGTAGTTGTGTTTCATTAAATAAGCAGGAGTCCAATTATGGACATATGTCACAGTCTGCTAAAACAAGTTATTTCCAGCCTGAACTGTGTTTACAGCAAGAGTTTTGTGTAAATATATAGTCATGGAATTGTGGGATTTTGAGGATGGTGAACATGAAACCCCAAACATATTCAAGTTTAAAGTTTTGACAAAAAAATCATGTTACAGAATATGACCCCTTTAAGCCACTCTCGTGAAGCCCTTTTTAATGCTTAAGAATTGGTTAATTTTGTTTAAGTTAAACCTACCTGAGGTGAGTCAATGACGCGTTTCAGCTATTACAGCTTACCAGCCAACAGCAGATGCGCCCCCGTTGAACCCTGCAGCATGTGATCACGTGGTGCAAACAGGTGCAAACAGGTGAGACTTTCAAATAAACCTGAGCCTCATATGCAATAAAAAGCCACATCTAGAAACATTTTTGTGAAAGATGAGGGATTTTATGCTTTGTAACACAGCACATTTCTTGCATCTGTTGTCCTCATTTTGTCCGTGCATGCATGAAAGGATTAGAGTGGCAAGCAGATATCACACAAATCTGTTTCCTTCACATCCCCAGCTGCCCATCCTTGAGGAAATGTAATACGACACGCAACTGCTGGGGCCATCTGTGAAAAAAAAAAGTTCTTATTTGGCTTTAATTCTTCTTCACATCTGTTTTTTTGTTATACAACTGTTAGAATGTGGCTTCATTGTGCTTTAATGGCAGGACATACCCGCCGGCAGTCCTGCTCCATGCACCACCTGACCATATTACCCAGTGGGCCTTGGCTCCTAGAAACTGTCAGAATCCATATATTGGCATTCAGTTTGAAACAATGTGAAGGCCATTATTAGAGCATATACTTTATGGTGTGTTTTATGGTTGCATATTACAGTTGTTTTTTTTACAATAATTTTCACACTTGTCTCAATATCACGTCCACTTTTTCAATACACTGACGACATTCACCAAATCATTAGACTATGTGAACTAAACTGAAGATATTTTTGCATTGCTTTGATAGAAAACATATTCAATCGCCACTTCATGCTAAATTCATGAAAACTTTTCTCAGTCAGTGTTCACAAGCAGCAAAATTCTGAACTGCAGCTAATTTTTTAGACATTTAGATCCTCTCTTCAAAACAGTTAACTTTTAGGTCAAAACCTAACAACATGCAGATCACTGTAGATTGAAATATGTTGCATTTTGACACACGAATGAAACTAAAAAACAAAAATACAAAAGTGGGGACGTTTACGTTGAAATGTTCACGTATATGGGCAAAATATAGATGTAGTTATTGCTGAAGAGATTTTTCCACAGTTACAGTACTGTTGTATCTGTAAGGGCAGTTTCCCATTGTCTGTAAAAAATTTGTGGCATCGGGATAAATTGTGATCAACAATACGTGAATAATCGGATTTACAGTAATTGGTGTAAAAGTAGGTGAAAGTGGACAAGCGGGAATAATATCCAGTAATCAGGACCTACCGGTCTCTGAGGTAAAGCCTCTTTCTGATCTTCCTCCGCAACAAGAAATCCATAAAAATCATGTCACGCTCTTCAATTAGTCCACTGAAATCACATTTCTATCTGCTTTAGTTTTGAAGCTATGGACAAAAATATATCAAATATGGCGGCCATATTAACATTCAAGATGGTGGCGTTTCAGAGTTGGGTCCTAATTGAAAAGTGACCCAACCTTACCTGTCTGCCAAGTTTCATGATTTCTCCAAAATGTGAAATATTTTTCGACTTAGCCGCTGGACTAAACAGAAGACAGTTTTGAGACGTTAACAGAGACATTTCAGCTTTTTGGAAAAGTGTGGTGGAAAACGTGGAAGTAGTGTTTTTGCGCATGCGCTGGTGTAATGGGAGTTGTATGTATTCGGGTGTATTCAGCAATAATCGGATACACTCATATGTAAGCAGACATAAAAAATAGTATGTAATATGAATTTTACCTAATATTTTCACAAATCAGGCCTGATTTCCTCAGTTTTCAAATCAGGGACGGAAATTTGGGCCAAAAATCAGCATTGGGAGACTGCCCGAAGTCATGGCCCATCTGTGGGTGAAAGTGACCAAAGAATGCAACTACAGTAAATTTACTAAACTCAATTGTGGTATCCACAATATTGTGACAGGCAAAATGAAGAGGACACCTTGGATCAGCATTACTTACACCCACACCAGCCTTCTATGGGGGGGCAGTTTTGTTTTTTTGCATTCCTTCAGATTTTAATGCACCATTGTAGTAGGAAGTCATGTGGAGACCTCGAAGTGATTTGGTATAGAACGGCCCTTTACTATTTGCGCTGCAACACAATGTAATCTATGCAAAAACAGGGGCTATGGCAACACAAAGTACAGGAAGATACACTGCACCCACTGCACCGTAAGAACAAATGGCAAAATTCAGTGAAGTCCACTGAATAACACAATTGCTTTTGTGATTTGTGCGTTTACCACATATCATTTTACGTCGCACAGTAAGAATTGTGATTCTTGATTTCCGTTACACGAAAGCATTCATTAATTTGCACTTTACAGAACTATAAATTTACCACACTCACATCCACTGTGAGAGCCAAACTTGTCTGTCCTGCATGAGATAGGGTGTAACATTGACATGAGCATGTGTGGATGGATGGAGTTTGATGTACTGCATGTAAATTTTTAGTTGGTGCAATATTTCAGGACATGAAGCTGTTTGTGTAGTTTTAGCCTCAGATTAGGCTGCAGGATGTCTCCCACTCTATTCAGATGACATCAGTTAGAGGATTAGTTAGACCTCGAGGACTTTTGTGTGTGTGGGGGGGGGGCTGCTGTCAGGCAGTGATTGCCCCTTTTTAATTAACCTGTAGCTCTCTTTGTAATTGGAATGACTGATCTTAGAAGGACTTTTGCCCACGGTTGGTGAATAATTGGTGATTATAATTAAATGGGTGGGTGATCTTTAGCTGTAAATTACGGACAATACAAGTGTTTTGTAATGTGCACAAAAATGCAAAACGCCATTGGACAAATTCCTGAAATTCTCCCGACATCCCATCATTAATATAATATAGTATCTAATTGTAAATGCATCAAACTCACTTCCCTTGATTCTGCAGCATGTGTTTTACTACTACTACTACTACTACTACTTTTTGTATATGGTCTGAACTATCATCATTGTGATATGAATCTCTAAGGTGTAGTTTTATGTGTTATGAAAAGCATTTGAGATATTTTTACATGCAGTAGTTTGCGTTGATCTCCAGTGGAACTAGAGGGCGCTGTGAGAGTGCATACATCTGCCAAGGCCCAACAGTCCTCTGTTGATCTGTCCTTAACTGAGTTAAAGTGCAGGTGATCCTGGATCTGTATCCTGCTATGAAAGTTTTGCAGTGCTGTGCAGAATGG